>CAUOFW020002325.1:496381-569753 GCA_963454935.2 Ilex paraguariensis
ACAAACTGTTTTTTTTTTTTTTTTTTTTGGGGGGGGGGGGGGGGGGGGGTAAACCACTTACTATCGGCAATTGGAAAGATAATGCCCATATCAAGTAGCTTTAACACATCGTCTCTCACCATATCCTTCATGATTGGGTTCAACCTTCTTTGTGGTTGTCGAGACGGTTTAGAGTCCTCTTCAAGATAGATACGGTGTTTGCAAATGATAGAGCTTATACCTTTGATGTCAGCAATTGTCCAACCAATCGCCCCTTTATGCCTCCTCAACACTTCCAAGAGATCTCTTCTTGCTTTGGATCGAAGGTTGAGCTAATCACTACTGGGAAGGTCTTGTCCTCCCCAAGATACGCATACTTAAGATGAGATGGTAATGGCTTCAAGTCCAACATGGGTTTTTATACATCTGATGGAAAGATCTTCTTTTCTTGATGTGGAAACTTCTCAAATGTAGGGATCCATTTGTCTACCCCTTTCAAGCTCTCTAACTCCTCTTTCTCATCAATCTCTCCCATATCAAGACTCTCCTCCTCAACTCTTGAGATACCCAAAAGCTACAAGTGTTCTTCCATCAAAGTGTCAATCCTATTGACTCTACCAAGTATGACGGGCATTTGGGAGCTAAGATTTGCAACCGGGTGAGTATCAAGTACAATAAAGTCAATAGGAAAGTAAAATTTATCAACTTGCACTAAAACATCCACAATTACTCTCCTCGATGTTTGGACACTATGGTCCGCTTGTAAAACCCGGGTAAATTTAAACTTTTATGAAAAAGGGAAAATGGTAATTTGCCATTACAATATGGGTTGTAAACTTAAAATTTTATAAAATTCGGATGATGAAACGGACCTCACCGTTGGATTCGTCTCGTAAAATCTAGTTACCCCATCAAATTTTGAGATAGTCAAATTTTTTGTGTTTTACGAGGTGGTTGAGTCTCGGGTGACCCAAAAAATGGGATTTTTAATAAAAATTCAAAATCTGGAAAATAATTTAAGGCAAATTAAAATTAAATTATTTTAAACTTGAATCGGGATAAAATTTAATCGTTTCGGGGTGAAAACGGACCCAGAGAAAAAAGGGTCGTGTGGCGCGTTGTGGACAAAATCAGATTTCACTCCCATTCTTTAGCCAGTTTCAATGTGAGAAGAGAGGAGAGGGAAAAGAGAAAAATTCTCAACTTCTCTCTACGATATACCAAGATTGAGTAATCGAATCCACTTGGGCCAAGAACAAAAGTTGATCTCCTCGTCGAGGGCTATGCCTACGTACCAAAAATGAGGGTTTTCATCGAAGGTTAAATTTTTTTTTTTGAGAAGGCTTGGATTTGAGCTCGGGTTGAAGTCGGGGAGCTTTCCAACATGTTCTTTGCGCTTCAAGAGGTAGAGTTCATTCCTACTTAGGTTTATTTACAACCTAGGATGCTTATATGAAATAGGTATGTTGATAGGATGCTATATCACTTGGAGGAAATGACATGGGGAGAGTTCCGAGAGCTCTTCATGGGTAAATACTTTCCAATGGCTACTCGACATGCAAATGCCTGAGATTTCTTAGATTTGAGGCAAGGGACAATGACAATGTTGGAATACGTGGCTAAGTTCACTGAGTTAGCTCGTTTCGCTAATGACTACATGGCCACAGACATAGCCAAAGTGAGGAAGTTTGAGGATGGTCTAAAATTGTCCATCTGAGGTAAAATTGCGGGTCACTGCCTACAAAACTTAGATTTGATGGTCACGACAGCTATGGCCATTGAGAGAGAAGTTGAGGACACACGAAACATCCAGGAAGCGGGTGCTAAAGATAAGAAAAAAGAGGGTCAATCCTCTTCTTCTTGTTTGAAAAAGAGACAGAGGACTTTTGCTCCATAGGGACAGGGCCATAGCCATCAAGTCCAAGGGCAAGGTCAATTCTCCCAAGATAGGGGAAACCCCAGGACAACTTATCAGGCCGGTATATGGACATGTTTTCATTGACACCAACTGGGTCACATAAAGCGGGATTGTCCTTAGAGGCAAGGATCCCAAAGCTACGGGTTATCTTAGTCCAAATCGTCAGTGGGGCATGTACAGACATATTTTATTGCCCCTTACCCCACCATGGGCCAAGGAAGCCAGTACCAGTTTTAGGGTGCTACTTAGGCCCCTACCACTTCACGAGCGGGGACTTCACAATCAGGCCAGATGGGCCAGGGCATGGGTTTAGGCCGAGGACAGGGCATGCAGGCCAAAACTTCAGGGAACTAGGGGCATGTCTAGGTCATCACACCTCAGACTAAGCTAGTGGATCAGTCGGTCATTTAGGGTACATTTCTATTCTCTCGCTTATGGGCTAGGGTGTTATTTGACTCTGTTGCATCACATTCATTCATATCTGCATCATATGTGAGGGATCTGGGCTTAGAGGTTGATATCTTGGAAGAGCCATTGTATGTGAATTCTCCCCTAGGAGCTAGGGTGAGTGTTGATTAGATATGTCGGGGTTGTGAGTTAGAGATCTCAGGAATTTCACTCACCGTGGACCTTAGGGTCATGGACATGTCGAAGTTTGATGTTATCCTCAAAATGGACTGGTTGGCAGCACACCAAGTTGTCATTGACTGTGATCGGAAGAGGGTCACTGCCTACACACCAGACGGTGTTTGTTTCAAGTTTTAGGGGGAAAAGCACAATGTTTTGCCCTAAGCTGTGTATGACACTCGATGGCTCGGGCAGTTGATGGGTTGGCTTGCGAGCCTTACTATGGAGGACGAGGTGAGACAAAAGTTGTGTCTACCTCAGGTTGTCTGTGAATATGAGGATATTTGTTTACATGAATTACTGGAATTATCTCTCCATAGGGATGTAGACTTCAACATTAAGTTGTATCCCGGTATATCACTTGTTTCTATGACTCCACATAGGATGGTGCCAGCTGAGTTGCAAGAACTCAAGGTCCAATTACAAGAATTATTGGACAATGGCTTTATTAGACGGAGCACTTCGTTATAGGGCGCTCAGATATTGTTTGCCAAGAAGAAGGACAAGACCCTTCGATTGTGTATAAACTATCGNGTTTACATGAATTACTGGAATTATCTCTCCATAGGGATGTAGACTTCAACATTGAGTTGTATCCCGGTATATCACTTGTTTCTATGACTCCACATAGGATGGTGCCAGCTGAGTTGCAAGAACTCAAGGTCCAATTACAAGAATTATTGGACAATGGCTTTATTAGACGGAGCACTTCGTTATAGGGCGCTCAGATATTGTTTGCCAAGAAGAAGGACAAGACCCTTCGATTGTGTATAAACTATCGNTTCAACTTGCACTAAAACATCCACAATTACTCTCCTCGATGTTTGGACACTATGGTCCGCCTGTAAAATCCGGGTAAATTTAAACTTTTATGAAAAAGGGAAAATGGTAATTTGCCATTACAATATGGGTTGTAAACTTAAAATTTTATAAAATTCGGATGATGAAACGGACCTCACCGTTGGATTCGTCTCGTAAAATCTAGTTACCCCATCAAATTTTGAGATAGTCAAATTTTTTGTGTTTTACGAGGTGGTTGAGTCTCGGGTGACCCAAAAAATGAGATTTTTAATAAAAATTCAAAATCTGGAAAATAATTTAAGGCAAATTAAAATTAAATTATTTTAAACTTGAATCGGGATAAAATTTAATCGTTTCGGGGTGAAAACGGACCCAGAGAAAAAAGGGTCGTGTGGCGCGTTGTGGACAAAATCAGATTTCACTCCCATTCTTTAGCCAGTTTCAATGTGAGAAGAGAGGAGAGGGAAAAGAGAAAAAATCTCAACTTCTCTCTACGATATACCAAGATTGAGTAATCGAATCCACTTGGGCCAAGAACAAAAGTTGATCTCCTCGTCGAGGGCTATGCCTACGTACCAAAAATGAGGGTTTTCATCGAAGGTTAAATTTTTTTTTTTTGAGAAGGCTTGGATTTGAGCTCGGGTTGAAGTCGGGGAGCTTTCCAACATGTTCTTTGCGCTTCAAGAGGTAGAGTTCATTCCTACTTAGGTTTATTTACAACCTAGGATGCCTATATGAAATAGGTATGTTGATAGGATGCTATATCACTTGGAGGAAATGACATGGGGAGAGTTCCGAGAGCTCTTCATGGGTAAATACTTTCCAATGGCTACTCGACATGCAAATGCCTGAGATTTCTTAGATTTGAGGCAAGGGACAATGACAATGTTGGAATACGTGGCTAAGTTCACTGAGTTAGCTCGTTTCGCTAATGACTACATGGCCACAGACATAGCCAAAGTGAGGAAGTTTGAGGATGGTCTAAAATTGTCCATCTGAGGTAAAATTGCGGGTCACTGCCTACAAAACTTAGATTTGATGGTCACGAAACATCCAGGAAGCGGGTGCTAAAGATAAGAAAAAAGAGGGTCAATCCTCTTCTTCTTGTTTGAAAAAGAGACAGAGGACTTCTGCTCCATAGGGACAGGGCCATAGCCATCAAGTCCAAGGGCAAGGTCAATTCTCCCAAGATAGGGGAAACCCCAGGACAACTTATCAGGCGGTATATGGACATGTTTTCATTGACACCAACTGGGTCACATAAAGCGGGATTGTCCTTAGAGGCAAGGATCCCAAAGCTACGGGTTATCTTAGTCCAAATCGTCAGTGGGGCATGTACAGACATATTTTATTGCCCCTTACCCCACCATGGGCCAAGGAAGCCAGTACCAGTTTTAGGGTGCTACTTAGGCCCCTACCACTTCACGAGCGGGGACTTCACAATCAGGCCAGATGGGCCAGGGCATGGGTTTAGGCCGAGGACAGGGCATGCAGGCCAAAACTTCAGGGAACTAGGGGCATGTCTAGGTCATCACACCTCAGACTAAGCTAGTGGATCAGTCGGTCATTTAGGGTACATTTCTATTCTCTCGCTTATGGGCTAGGGTGTTATTTGACTCTGTTGCATCACATTCATTCATATCTGCATCATATGTGAGGGATCTGGGCTTAGAGGTTGATATCTTGGAAGAGCCATTGTATGTGAATTCTCCCCTAGGAGCTAGGGTGAGTGTTGATTAGATATGTCGGGGTTGTGAGTTAGAGATCTCAGGAATTCTACTCACCGTGGACCTTAGGGTCATGGACATGTCGAAGTTTGATGTTATCCTCAAAATGGACTGGTTGGCAGCACACCAAGTTGTCATTGACTGTGATCGGAAGAGGGTCACTGCCTACACACCAGACGGTGTTTGTTTCAAGTTTTAGGGGGAAAAGCACAATGTTTTGCCCTAAGCTGTGTATGACACTCGATGGCTCGGGCAGTTGATGGGTTGGCTTGCGAGCCTTACTATGGAGGACGAGGTGAGACAAAAGTTGTGTCTACCTCAGGTTGTCTGTGAATATGAGGATATTTTTTTACATGAATTACTGGAATTATCTCTCCATAGGGATGTAGACTTCAACATTGAGTTGTATCCCGGTATATCACTTGTTTCTATGACTCCACATAGGATGGTGCCAGCTGAGTTGCAAGAACTCAAGGTCCAATTACAAGAATTATTGGACAATGGCTTTATTAGACGGAGCACTTCGTTATAGGGCGCTCAGATATTGTTTGCCAAGAAGAAGGACAAGACCCTTCGATTGTGTATAAACTATCGGTAGTTGAATTGAGTTACTATCAAGAATAGGTATCCTTTGCCAAGGATCGACGATTTATTTGATCAATTGAGTGGGGCGCGGGTCTACTCCAAGATAGATCTCCGCACCGGCTACTATCAGTTGAGGATTAGAGAGGTAGATATCCCTAAGACAGCGTTCAGAATGCAATATGACATTTCGAGTTCAGTGTGATGCCATTTGGATTGACGAATGTCCCAACAGTATNTATCAGTTGAGGATTAGAGAGGTAGATATCCCTAAGACAGCGTTCAGAATGCAGTATGACATTTCGAGTTCAGTGTGATGCCATTTGGATTGACGAATGTCCCAACAGTATTCATGGATCTCATGCATAGGGTGTTCCAGCCCTACCTAGATTAGTTCGTCATGGTCTTTGTTGACGACATCTAGATCCATTCCCAGTCTGAGGAGGAGCATGAGGGTCACTTGAGGGTTGTTCTCCAGACCTTGAGTGACCATCAATTGTATGCCAAGTTCAGCAAGTGTGAATTTTGGCTAATCGAGGTGAAATTTTTGAGACATGTAGTGTCAGCTTTGGGTGTATCCGTGGACCTGGAGAAGGTTAAGGCGGTTATGAGTTGGGAGAGGCCGAGGTCAATCTTTGAGATACGCAATTTCTTGGGACTGGCAGGGTACTACAAGAGGTTCATCGAGGATTTTTTTCGACTAGCTGCACCTATAACCAAGTTGACCCGAAAGAGGTCAAGTTTGAGTGTAATGATTTGTGTGAGAAGGCATTCCAGGAGTTGAAAAGGAGGCTTACTTCAGCTCCCATTTTGATAGTCCAGGAGATGGGGCAGAAATACACAGTGTATTGTGATGCTTTCAAGGACGGACTGGGTTGTGTTTTGATGCAGTCTGGGAGGGTGGTGGCCTATGGTTCTCAACAGTTATAGAACCACGAGCACAATTATCCTATGCACGACTTAGAGTTGGCGGCCATAGTCTTTGCCTTGAAGGCTTGGCGCCACTATTTATATGGTGAACAATTTGAGGTATTTTTGGACCACAAGAGTCTGAAGTATATTTTTACACAGCGGGACCTCAACATGAGGCAACGCAGGTTGATGGAGTACTTGGAAGACTACAACTGCACTTTGCATTACCATCCTGGTAAGGCGAATGTGGTAGCTGATGTACTCGATCGAAAGTCATGGGGAGTCTTGGCCAGTGTGGCTTCCCGAGAGTGGCAGATGCTCGAGACTGTAGGACAGGTTGGGCTACACTACATGGGTCAGGCTCAGGGTACTTTGGGGAGTTTGGTGGCTACGCCTTTCTTATTGAGTAGAGTGATTGAGTCCCAGGGATAGAACACAAAGATATTGTCCATCAGGGATGAGATATGATCGGGTACAGCTGACGAGGGCTAGACCATTCACTTAGATAGTGGTCTTCGGTATAAGAGAAGGGTTGTAGTTCCCCAATTAGTGGATCTGAGGGAGGAGATCCTTTGGGAGTTCCATTGCTCCAGATTTGATGTGCATCCAAGTGGCACAAAGATGTACCATGATCTTCGTCGCCAGTATTATTGCAATAGGATAAAGAGACACGTTGGAGATTTTGTCAGACGATGCCTCACAAGTCAGTAGGTCAAGGCTGACCACCAAAGACCAGCGGGGTTGCTCCAGCCTTTGGAAGTGGCTGAGTAGAAGTGAGAATATGTCACGATGAATTTTGTGACCCACTTGCCACGGACATCGCAGGGACATGACGCAGTGTGGGTGATAGTGGATCAGCTTTTTGGCAGTACAGATCACCTTTTCATTGGAAGAATTCTACAGATTGTATATACAGAAAATTATCCGGTTAGATGGGGTGCCTGTAACTATAATATTGGACCAGGATCCGAGGTTCACAACTCATTTTTGGGAGAGCTTCTAACGGGCCATGGGGCCACAATTAATGACGAGCACAACTTTTCCTCCCCAGATGGACAGTCAATTAGAGAGGACCATCCAGATATTAGAGGACATGCTACAGGCATGTGTCCTAAATCTCAAGGGTAGCTGGGAAGAGTATTTACCCTTAGTGGAATTCGCCTACAACAACAGTTATCAGGCGTGCATTCAGATGGCACCTATGAGGCANGCATGTGTCCTAAATCTCAAGGGTAGCTGGGAAGAGTATTTACCCTTAGCGGAATTCGCCTACAACAACAGTTATCAGGCGTGCATTCAGATGGCACCTATGAGGCACTTTATGGGAGGCTTTATCGTTCTCCGGTATGTTGGACGGAGGTTGGAGAAAGACCCTCTACGGGTTCAGAGTTGATCAGAGACACCTCGAAGAAGGTGAGCTTGATACGAAAGCGTCTTCTCACGGCTCAGAGTTGAGAGAAGAGCTATGCTGATAGACGGTAGGGACCTCTAGAGTTTGAGGTGGGTGATCACATCTGCTTGAAGGTGATGCCTAAGAGTGGAGTGATCAGGTTTAGAAAATGGGGAAAGTTGTCGTCGAGGTTCATTGGGCCTTTTAAGTTACTCGAGAGGGTGGGTATAGTGGCTTATAGATTGGCGTTACTGCCAAATTTATTGAGTGTTCACGCGGTGTTTAACATCTCTATGCTATGGAAGTATACTCCAGATCCGACACATGTAGTGGATTAGAGTGACTTGATTGTTGATGCAGATGGGACCTTCGAGGAGGGACTGGTGTGTATCATGGATAGTCGAGAGCAGGTTTTGTGAGGCAAGACCTTGCGGCTAGTGAAGGTGCTATGGCAGCATTGAGGAGTGGATGAGGTGACATGGGAGCGTGAGGATACCATAAATACCAACTATCTGTTCTTGTTCGAGGATGGAGGTACAAGTTTTATAAATTCTAGTATAATATTATTGTTGCATATGCATGCGATTAAGTGTGTATGTGTGTGTGAATTTAGTGGACGAAATTCTTTTAAGGGGGGAAGAATGTAAAATTCGGGTAAATTTAAACTTTTATGAAAAAGGGCAAAATGGTAATTTGACATTACAGTACGGGTTATAAACCTAAAATTTTCTAGAACTCGGATGACGAAACAGACCTCACCGTTGGATTGGTCTTGTAAAATCTAGTTATCCCGTCAAATTTTAATGAATTTAGAGATGGTCAGATTTTTCGAATTTTCCGTGGCAGTCGAGTCTCCGGTGACCCAAAAAATGGGATTTTTAATAAAAATTCGAAAGTTGAAAAATAATTTAAGGCAAATTAAAATAAAATTATTTGAAACTTGAATCGGGATGAAATTTAATCGTTTTGGGGCGAAAACAAACTTGGGGAAAAGAGGGTCGTGTGGCATGCTGTGGATCAAGAGTATAGGGAGTATAAATAGGGGGCAAAATCAGATTTCACCCCCATTCTTCAGCCAGTTTCAACGTGAGAAGAGAGGAGAGGGAAAAGAGAAAAATTCTCACATTTTCTCTACGACCTACGAAGATTGAGTGATTGAATCCACTCGGGCCAAGAACAAAAGTCGATCTCTTCATCGAGGGGCTAAGCCTATGTACCAAAAATGAGGGTTTTCATCAAAGGTTGAAAATAATTAAATTTTGGGAAGGCTTGGATTTGAGGTCGGGTTGAAGAAAGGGAGCTTCCCAACGTGTTCTTTGCGTTTCAAGAGGTAAAGTTCCTTCCTACTTAGGTTTATTTAAAACCTAGGATGCCTATATGAAACGAGTATGTTGATAAGATGCTATATCACTTGCCTACTATAGTGGATTTAATGAAATGGGTAGAATGAATTTTACCTTGAATTGGGTATGTGAATTTGACTCAATGTGATTCATGGAAATTGGTGTTGTGTGGGCATGCTATGTGCTTTTATTATGCCTTGTGAATAGATTATGTTGTTGGCATATGATATGTAATAACATACTTGTGATGTATGATTGGATATAAAAAATGTTGATTTATGCTTATAGATACAGTGACATTGTGATGGAATTGGTAATTATATGCTTTGGATGTAAATTGCCATGGAATATGTTTATATGTGGTAAATTTTGTTCATGTGGCATTCTTTTCATATGGGCATGACATGGAAATAGCAATGGTGCATTACATTGCATTTGCACGGGGAAAAGGCATCCATAGCCATAAGTGTGGGTGTGTGTGTGCATGGTTGATATCAAACACCAAATAGGTGGATGATGGTGGGCTCGGGATAGTTGGATTAAAAATCCAACTGAATCGCACGGTGTTATGAATAAAGAATTGGGTCGGGGTTAGCAAAAAGGGCTAGACTATCCCTCGAGTCAGAGACCTGGTGATTGGAGACACACTCCATTGGTATAAGAGTCCATAAAGTGTGTCGGTTTACGTGACCGTTGATGGAAGTCCATAAATTCTGTGTCGGTTGGGTGCCGTTAGTGTAAGTCCATAAATACTCATCCCAAGAAAGACCCAAAGATTTTTAAATAGTCATTGGGTGAGTAGTGCCAATGGCGGGGCTGGGAAAGCCGGTTTTTATACCCATGGCATTTCATGGGGGATAAGGAGCTAGGGAAAGCTTGGGTTAGGTTGAATGATTCAGTCTTATCTCATTTCATGGCATGATTTGCTAAGATTTTAACATTGAATAATATATTCTTGGTTGGGATGTTGTTGGTGGTAAAATGTTGCATGAACATTCATATGCACTTAGGTTGGGGAATAACCTCGGTAGGAAATACTCTACTGGGCATGGCTTACCCTATACGGGAAAATGTTTCAGGTGCGGGATACATACCTGCGGATGGCTCGCATTCGGGGCCCCAGTGACGAGGAAAGGCCACCTTGTGGCCTTGAATTCAATTTTGTAAAACCATTGTGTAAATTTGGTGAAAATTATATTTTGGGCTTGTAATCATATGAAATTAATTGTAATAGACCTTGTATATATTAGGTTTTATGTGAAAAACCTTATTAAGCATGTTTTAGATGGTGTTGGAATGGTTTTGAATGGATTGGAAAATGAAAAAAGGTGAAACAGACATTTCTGGGCAAAACCTACAAGTAGAACATAAACCTATCGGTAGAACTTAAAAACCTGCTAGTAGAACATTAATCTACTGGTAGAATTTTTCCAATAAGTAAAACCTACCGTAGAATTTTTCTAGTGAACAAAACCTACCGGTAGGTCCTTAAAAAACCTACCGGTAGCTTTATCAAAAATCCAAAATTTTAAGAATGCAATGCCATGCTTTTGGGTCTCGATTGCGTAATGTTTATACTCATTTGATGTCCATTTATATCCTTGGTTCCAAGGATATAAATGGACATCAAATGAGTATAAATTGTAGCATATTGGACCTCGATTGCTTAAAGTTAACAATTTTTACTATGCCTTTTTGGACTAATTGTACTTTGATGGAGTTTAAGTAATGACATTTCAGGTCCTAAAGAGAACAAAGGCTCAAGAACAACAAAAATCACACTTGAATGTAACACCAGCACAATAGGGAACTAAATAGTAGAAGGTTGGAACAAAGCAACAACGTTCGAATGTCAACCCACGTTCGAACGTCCTCTAAAATCCTGCCAAGACCAGCTGCTGAGACATGGCGTGTTGCAGTCAACAAAGGAAAAATGCTGAGGTACTTGAGTACTATGTTCGAACGCCAACTCACGTTCGAACGTCCTCTGGAATCCTGAGAAGACTACACCACTAGAACTTGACATGCTGTAGTAAAGAAAGAAGAACCAGAAGTACTTGAGTACAACGTTTGAACGCCACTCCACGTTTGAACGTTGTCTTGAGTGACTGAGGACCAAGTTTTTGAGTGTAAAGTCAAAGTTGTTCAAGACATATGGAAGTGAGCATCACAAAAACCACAGGCTACTTGAGTGGAAGGAATTAGACCCCATCTGGCATTCAAACGCCCTCAAAGCAAAGACACAGACAACATTCGAACGACATCTCACATTCGAACATCCTTAAAGAAAAGATAGACTTAACTTTCGAACGCCAGATCACGTTTGAACATCCTTTGCATACTGCCTGCAGAGTAGTTGGTTTCCATGGGTGGCAAACACTGTTCACTCATCCTCTCTTATCTCCTACCCTCCCCCTCCCCTTTCTTGCCTATAAATACTCCCATGTTGGAAGCTTAAAGGGCATTCTTCCTCTTGTAGAGAAAAGGGGGAACAATCCTTGTTCTTGAAAAGTAAGAGTGTTGTAGTAATCTAGTTCTTGAACATTTCATGTTTATGTTTTCATTTTGTATTTATATCAACCATGATGGAGGCTTAGACTCCCCTTGTAGTTGAAGTCTTTTATTTACTTATGCTAAGTCTTTACATTCATGTTGTGACAACCACGATGGAGGCTTAGACTCCCCTTGTAGTTGTACTTGCTTTTATTTACAAAGTATCAAGAGGGATAGTTCATCTTTTGGTTGTGGTGGAAACCTTCCAAAAGTAACTACCTTTCTTTTACTTATATTGTTCATGTATTTCACTTCCATTGCTTGAGCATCCTTCTTTCTTAGAAGAGTGAAACTCTTCCACTTTTCTAGAGCTTTACCAAAGCTGTGAAGGGTAGAAAGTGAATCACTTATTCTTCGTTGAACATAAGCTCTTGTTTAGTTTGCTTCATTTAGTAGCTCCTCTACTTAGAGGGATGAGTAGCACTCACTTTTCTAGCTTTGCCAAGGCCATGAAAAGTGAGTAGTTCCTCATTCACTCTTTAGTAAGAGGTGATGAATATGTAAAGATTATCCGGAAGTTATGTTTATGCAACTTCTTCATGCTTTAATGTTTTATACTCCACCTGTTCATTGGATGATTGAATGTATCTAGCAAATTTTAGGTACTTTGTATAACCAAGGGCTCCATCTATGACACGAATGACTCCTGCATAGAAAGACTCATTGGTTCAATGCAAGTACCCCGGCTAGCTCTTCATGACAACCTTTCAATCCCCACCATTATTGCGCTTTATCCAAAAAATGGATCATTAATGCCATGGTTGGATGCCTTGTAGAAACAATTGCTTGTTTGTAAATGGGTTAAGTCTCAGCACAGACAATTCTTGTAACTCCTGGAAAGGCATCGGAATCATGTGCTTAATTCTCATAGTCCATCTTTATTTTCCTATTAACTTGCCATTGACACGAGAGTTAATTGAGTTATAAATCACAAACATAATAAAACAGATACTCTATTACATGTCCTGATCCTCAAACTAAAGGGTGGCTATTACATTTCGAGAATCTTATATTTTGTCTAGAAAACTTTTGAAAAGAATCTTCTATTCTATTCAAGAAAACCCCACCACTCCAAACTCTCAAAATTTCCAGTTACTTGGTCTTTATTATTGCTTACTTCAAAACACCAATCATAGTTCCCTATAGATTCGACTCCGGATTTAATCGAATTATTACTACAACTTGACTACCTGCACTTGGGTGTACACATTTCAGATCAAGTCAGTAACCTCCAAAGGTTCAAGACACACAAGCCTCCGATTTTTAAGGGATGGGCAGATCTGATGGTAGCCGATCATTGGTTCTGGTAGGTTAATAAGATTTTAGAGGCAATGAAGATCACTTCTGATGCCATGAAAATAAGGCTAGCTGCATTCCAGCTAGAGGGAGAAGCCCAACTGTGGTGGGAGTGGGCAAATGACTCCAAGAACTTGGACGAAATGACATGGGGAGAGTTTCAGGAGCTCTTAATGGGTAAATACTTCCTAGCGGCTGCTCGACATGCAATGGCCAGGGAATTCTTGGATTTGAGGCAAGGGGCAATGACAGTGTTGGAATACGTGGCTAAGTTCACTAAGTTAGCCCGTTTCGTTGATGACTACATGACCACGGACATGGCCAAAGTGAGGAAGTTTGAGGATGGTCTAAAATTGTCCATCCGGGGTAAAATTGTGGGCCACTGCCTATAAAACTTGGATTTGATGGTCACGACAGCTATGTTCATTGAGAGAAGTTGAGGACGCACGGAACATCCGAGAAGGCAGGTGCTAAAGATAAGAAGAAGGAGGGTCAATCCTCTTCTTCTAGTTTCGAAAAGATATAGAGGACTTCTGCTCTACAGGGACAGGGATGTAACCATCAAGGCCAAGGCCAAGGTTAATTCTCCCAAGGCGGGGGAAATCCCAGGGCAACTTATCAAGCTGGTCAATGGACATGTTTCCATAGCCACTAGCCAGGTCACATGAAGCGGGATTGTCCTAAGAGGCAAGGATCCCAAAGCTATGGGTCATCTCAGTCCCAGTCGTCGGTGGGGCATGCACAGACATATTTTATTCCTCCCTATGCCACCATGGGCCAGAGAAGCCAATACCAGTTTCAGGGTACTACTCAGGCCCCTACCACTTCAAGAGCGAGGACTCTGCAATTAGGCCAAATGGGCCAAGGCATGGGTCAAGGCCGAAGACAGGGCATGCAGGCCGAAACTTGGGGGACCTAGGGGTTTGTCTACGCCATCATTACTCAGACTGAGCGAGTGGATTAGTCGGTCATTCAGGGTACATTTCTACTCTCTCGCTTATGGGCTAGGGTTTTATTTGACTCTGTTTCATTGCATTTAGTCATATCTGTATCATATGTTAGGGATCTGGGCTTAGAGGTTGATACCTTGGAAGAGCCATTGTATGTGAGTTCTACCCTAGGAGCTAGGGTGAGTGTTGATCAGATATGTAGGGGTTGTGAGTTAGAGATCTCAGAAATTCTACTCACCGTGGACCTTAGGGTCATGGACATGTTAGAGTTCGATGTTATCCTCGGGATGGACTAGTTGGTGACACACCGAGTTGTCATTGACTGTGATCGAAAAAGGGTCACTGCCTACACACCAGACGGTGTTTGTTTCAAGTTTCAGGGGAACAACACAATGCTTTGTCCTAAATCGTGTATGACTCTCGATGGCATGGGCAATTGATGAGTTGGCTTGTGAGCCTTACTTTGGAGGACAAGGTGAGACAGGAGTTGGGTCTACCTCGGGTTGTCTGTGAATATGAGGATATTTTTCCAGACGAACTATCAGGATTACCTCCCCATAGGGATGTAGACTTCAGCATTAAGTTTTATTCTAGTACATCGCCTTTTTCTACGACTCCACATAGGATGGCGCCAGCTGAGTTGTAAGAATTATTGGACAATGGCTTTATTAGACCGAGCACTTCACTATAGGGAGCTCCGGTATTGTTTGCCAAGAAAAAGGACAAGACCCTTCGATTGTGTATAGACTATCGGCAATTGAATCCAGTTACTATCAAGAATAGGAACCCTTTACCGAGGATCGACGATCTGTTTGATCAGTTAAGGGGGGCGCGGGTCTACTCCAAGATAGATCTTCGCACCATCTACCATCAATTGAGGATTAGGGAGGCAGATATCCCTAAAATTGAATTCAGAACGCGATATGGACATTTCAAGTTCATTGTGATGCCATTTTAGATTGACGAATGTCCCGGCGGCATTTATGAATCTCATGCATAGGGTGTCCCAGCCCTACCTAGATCAGCTCGTCGTTGTCCTTATTGACGACATCTTGGTCTATTCCAAGTCTGAGGAGGAACATGAGGGTCACTTGAAGCCAGACCTTGAGAGACCATCAATTGTACGCCAAGTTTAGCAAGTGTGAATTTTGGCTAACCAAGGTGAAATTTTTGGAACATGTGGTGTCGGCTTTGGGTGTATCCGTGGACCCGGAGAAGGTTGAAGCGGTTATGAGTTGGGAGAGGCTGAGGTCAGTTTTTCAGATACGCAGTTTCTTGGGACTGACAGGGTACTACAGGAGGTTCATCGAGGACTTTTTCCGACTAGCTGCACCTATGACCAAGTTGACCCGAAAAGAGGTCAAGTTTGAGTGAAATGATTCGTGTGAGAAGGCACTTCAGCTCCTATTTTGATAGTCCTGGAGAAGGGATAGAAGTACATAGTGTATTGTGATGCCTCCAAGGACGGACTGGGTTGTGTTTTGATGCAGTCCGGGAGGGTGGTGGCCTATGGTTCTCGGTAGTTAAAGAACCATGAGTAGAATTATCCTACGCATGACATGGAGTTGACGACCATGATCTTTGCCTTGAAGGCTTGGTGCCACTATTTATATGGTGAGAAATTTGAGGTATTTTTGGACCACAAGAGTTTGAAGTATATTTTTACACAGTGGGACCTCAACATGAGGCATCGCATGTGGATGGAGTACTTGGAAGACTACGACTTNATTTTTGGACCACAAGAGTTTGAAGTATATTTTTACACAGTGGGACCTCAACATGAGGCATCGCATGTGGATGGAGTACTTGGAAGACTACGACTTCACTTTTCATTACCATCCTCGTAAGATGAATGTGGTGGCTGATGCACTCAGCCAAAAGTCACGGGGAGTCTTTGCTAGTGTGGCTTCCAGGGAGTGGCAGATGCTCAAGACTGTGGGACAGTTCGAGCTACATTACATGGCTCAGACTCAGGGCATTTTGGGGAGTTTGGTGGCTACACCTTCCTTATTGAGCAGAGTGATCGAGTCCCAAGGATAGGACACGAAGCTATTATCAATCAGGGACTGGGTACGGCCGGGACAAGTGACGAGGGCTGGGCCATTCACTTAGATGATGGTCTTCAGTATAGGGGAAGGGTTGTAGTTCCCCAGTTAGCGGATCTGAGGGAGGAGATCCTTAGGGAGTTCCATTGCTCCCGATTTGCTGTGTATCTAGGTGGCATGAAGATGTACCATGTTCTTTGTCGCCAGTATTATTAGAGTGGGATGAAGAGACACATTGGAGATTTCGTCAAACGATGCCTTACGTGTTAGTAGGTCAAGGCTGAGCACTAGAGACCAGCGGGGTTGCTCTAGCATTTGGAAGCGGCTGAGTGGAAGTGAGAACATGTCACGATGAATTTTGTAACCCACGTGCCACGGACATCGCAGGGACATGACGCAGTGTGGGTGATAGTGGACCGGCTTACGAAGTCAGTACACTTTTTGGCAGTACGGATGACCTTCACACTGGAGAAATTCTGTAGATTGTATATACGAAAAATTATCCAGTTGCATGGGGTGCCTGTTTCTATAGTATCAGACCGGGATCCTAGGTTCACAGCTCATTTTTGAGAGATCTTCCTACGAGCTATGGAGACATAATTGATAATGAGCACAACTTTTCATCCCCAGGTTGACGGTTAGTCGGAGAAAACTATCCAGATATTAGAGGACATGCTACGAGCATGTGTCCTAGATCTCAAGGATAGTTGAGAAGAGCATTTACGCTTTGTGGAATTCGCCTACAACAACAGTTATCAGGTTAGCATTCAGATGGCACCCTATGAGACACTTTATGGAAGACCTTGTTATTCTCCGGTATGTTGGACGGAGGTTGGAGAGAGACCCTCTACAGGTCCAGAGTTGATCAGAGACGCCTCAGAGAAAGTGGGCTTGATATGGAAGCATCTTCTCATGGCTCAGAGCCGACAGAAGAGTTACGCTAATAGACGGCGATGNTAGTTGAGAAGAGCATTTACGCTTTGTGGAATTCGCCTACAACAACAGTTATCAGGCGAGCATTCAGATGGCACCCTATGAGACACTTTATGGAAGACCTTGTTGTTCTCCGGTATGTTGGACGGAGGTTGGAGAGAGACTCTCTACAGGTCCAGAGTTGATCAGAGACGCCTCAGAGAAAGTGGGCTTGATATGGAAGCGTCTTCTCATGGCTCAGAGCCGACAGAAGAGTTACGCTAATAGACGGCGATGACCTCTAGAGTTTGAGGTTGGTGATCACGTCTTCTTGAAGGTGATGCCTAAGAGGGGAGTGATCAGGTTCAAAAAATGGGGAAAGCTGTCGCCGAAGTTCATTGGGCCCTTCGAGGTACTCGAGATGGTGACTACAGTGGCTTACAGATTGGCGTTACCACCAAATTTATCGAGTGTTCATATGGTGTTCCACGTCTCTATCCTCCGGAAGTATACTCCAGATCCGACACATGTAGTGGATTAGGGTGAATTGATTGTTGATGCGGATGAGACCTTCGAAGAGGGACCGATGCGTATCATGGATAGCCTGGAGCAAGTTTTACGAGGTAAGACCGTGTGACTAATGAAGGTGCTGTGGCAACACCGAGGATTGGAGGAAACAACATGGGAGCGTGAGGATACCATACGTACCAACTATCTGTTCTTATTCGAGGATGGAGGTACAAGTTTTATAAATTCTAGTATAATATTATTGTTGCATATGCATGCGATTAAGTGTGTATGTGTGTGTGAATTTTGGGGACGAAATTCTTTTAAGGGGTGAAGAATGTAAAACTTGGGTAAATTTAAACTTTTATGAAAAAGGGTAAAATGGTAATTTGCCATTCTAGTACGGGTTATAAACCTGAAATTTTCTAGAACTCGGATGATGAAACGGACCTCACCGTTGGATTCGTCTCACGAAAGCTAGTTACCCCGTCAAATTTTATCAAATTCTGAGGTAGTTGGATTTTTTATATTTTACGAGGTAGTCGAGTCTCCGATGACCCAAAAAATGAGATTTTTAATAAAAATTCGAAAGTTGGAAAATAATTTAAGGCAAATTAAAATAAAATTATTTTGAACTTGAACCGGGATGAAATTTAATCGTTTTGGAACGAAAACGGACTCGGGAAAAAGAGAGCCGTGTGGTGCATTGTGGACCATGAGTTTAGGGAGTATAAATAGGGGGTAAAATCAGATTTCACCCCCATTCTTCAGCCGGTTTCAACGTGAGAAGAGAGGAGAGGGAAAAGAGAAAAATTCTCACCTTCTCTCTACGATCTATGAAGATTGAGTGACCGAATCCACGCGGGCCAAGAACAAAAGTCGATCTCCTCGTTGAGGGCTATGCCTCCGTACCAAAAATGAGGGTTTTCACCGAAAGATGAAAAAAATGAAATTTTGGGAAGGCTTGGATTTGAGCTCGGGGAGCTTCCCAACGTGTTCTTTACGCTTCAAGAGGTAGAGTTCTTTCTTACTTAGGTTTATTTACAACCTAGGATGCCTATATCAAATGGGTAGAATAAATTTTACCTTGAATTGGGTATGTGAATTTGAATCAATGTGATTCATGGAAATTGCTGTTATGTGCGCATGCTATGTGCTTTTATTATGTCTTGTGAATAGAGTGTGTTATTGGCATATGATATGTAATAACATGATTGTGATGTAAGATTGGATATAAAAAATGTTGATTTATGCTTATAGATACATCGACATTATGATGGAATTGGTGATTATATGCTTTGGATGTAAATTGCCATGAAATATGTTTATATGTGGTGAATTTTGCTCATGTGACATTCTTTACATATGGGCATGACATGAAAATAGCAATGGTGCATTGCATTGCATTTGTACGAGAAAACACATCCATAGCCATGAGTGTGGGTGTGTGTGTGCATGGTTGATATCAAACACCAAATAAGTGGATGATGGTGGGCTCGGGATAGTTGGATCGAAAATTCGACTGATTCGCATGGTGTTATGAATAAAGAATTTGGTCGGGGTTAGCAAGAAGGGTTAGACTATCCCTCGGGTGAGAGACCCGATGATTGGAGATGCACTCTGTTGTTGGTATAAGAGTCCATAAAGTGTGTCGGTGTACGTTAAACCATTGGTGGAAGTCCATAAATTTCGTGTTGGTTTGGTGCCGTTGGTGTAAGTCCATATATATTCACCCTAAGAAAGACCTAGAGATTTTAAAGAGTCATTAGGTGAGTAGTGCCAATGGCATTTCATAGGAAATCCGATTTTTATACCCATGGCATTTCATGGGGGAAAAGGAGCCAGGGAAGGCTCGGGTTAGGTTGAATGATTGAGTCCCATCTCATTTCATGACATGATTTGCTAAGATTTCAACTTTGAATAATATATTCTTGGTTTGAATGTTGTTGGTGGTAAAATGTTGCATGAACATTCATATGCACTTTGGTTGGAGAATAGCCTCGGTAAGAAATACTCTACTGGGCGTGGCTCACCCTATACGAGAAAACGTTTTAGGTGCGGGATACATAACAACGAATGGCTAGCATTCAGGGCCCCAGTGACGAGGAAACGCCGACTTATGGCCTTGAATTCATTTTTGTAAAACCATTGTATAAATTTGGTGAAAAGTATATTTTGGGCTTGTAATCATATGAAATTAATTGTAATAGACCTTGTATATATTAGGTTTTATGTGAAAAACCTTATTAAGGATGTTTTGGATGGTGTTGGAATGGTTTTGAATGGATTGGGAAGTAAAAAACAGGTGAACACAGACATTTTTGGGCAAAACCTACTGGTAGAACATAAACCTACCGGTAGAACTAGTATAGATAGGTGTTGTCTATAGGGCAATACCTACCGGTAGAACTTAAAAACCTACCGGTAGAACATTAACCTATTGGTAAAATTTTTCAGTAAGTAAAACCTACCGGTAATTTTTTAAAACCTACCGGTAGAACTTTTCTAGTAAACAAAACCTACTAGTAGGTCTGTAAAAAAACCTACCAGTAGCTTTATCAAAAATCTAAAATTTTAAGAATGCAATGTTTTGCTTTTGGGCTATGTGTTATTTGGTTCCAAGGATATAAATGGACATCAAATGAGTATAAATTGTAGCATATTGGACCAATATTGGACCAAATGGTGAAACACACACGAGTTAAACGTGTGGGTTATAATTCCGGCTAAGGGGATGTGATAGATGTGATGTCGGGTTATGCGACAATCATGAGTATTTTCGATGGTTGACGGGTGGTCAACGGTTGAGAAAAGACCCCCAGTTTTTAGGGGTGTCACACTGCTAGTTGAAACGTGATTAGAATAGGATTCAATTCTTTGAACTGAAGTTGTTGGTACATCGAGTACGGAAGGAGGTTCACACTAGCTCCCAAATCAAGGAGTGCTTGTTCCACCTAGCAATTTTCGATTGTTATGGCAATGGTAGGTCAGCCGGGGTCTTTAAACTTTGGAGGGGTTTTTATCCTTAAAATCGTGCTTGTTGTCCGAATTTGATATTGACAAGTTACGTGCAAGTATACACAATCAACAAGTAATAAAGTGATAAGTAGAGTATCGTTCCCACAGAGAAATATTGCTAATAATATTCAAGTACTAACTTTGTATTAATTCAATTTTATTTAAACAATTGGACTTGAACTACGGAATGACTAAATTAAAAACTAAATCTAAACTTAACAATCAAGGGTTGAATTTAGTAGATAAAAGAAGTTAAGATTACAACTTCCCCTAATGCTTCGTATAAATCTTTCCACTCTCTTTCCAGTTAATTGATCAAAATAAGTTGTTAACTGAGAACTCAAAGTTATTTATCAAACCTCTTCCGATAGTTAGATAAAGTTATCTCTCCCAATTAAATTACTATATTCCTATGCAAAATAAGTTGGAATAGATTCATTAAGTTCAAACTCTCATAAAGGTTACACACGACATATAGGTATATTCCTATCCTATATACAAACCCAGCAATTCAATCCTAAGAAGAAGTNAAGTTGGAATAGATTCATTAAGTTCAAACTCTCATAAAGGTTACACACGACATATAAGTATATTCCTATCCTATATACAAACCCAGCAATTCAATCCTAAGAAGAATTAACCAGACGCATGTCATCATATTCAGATCTATCCCTAGAATTCATCTCCCAATTTCATCTAAGGAATCAAATTAATTGTTGGCCACACAATCATATATTAAGCACAAAATATGGCAAACAACTCATGTATCATCAATAGAACTAGAAACGAGAGTAGATTAATTTAACTAGACATAGGTTCCGTTGCAATCTTAATAAAAATTTAGTTCAAAACGTAATTGAAAAACATCATTCTCATATTAAACAACATCTTAGAAAATCAAGAAATAAAAGTAAGAGAAAAGAATGAAAACTTAGGTGCAATCTTCAATCCTTCTCTAGCCTTCAAGTCTAATCTTCTTCGTGTCGATTCCTTTGATTCTTGTCTTCAATTTTCTTCCAATTCCTTGGCTTTTTCAGATGCTTTCAGCCCCCAAAAGTCAGAATATATCATCCCCACACAGTTGCGCTCTTTGAGGGTGAAGGATGTTGTTTGCTAATTATGGTTTTCTGTTCATTTCGGCTTTAGCTGGAGTCTTCTCAGGATGTTCCAGCTCTCAGGATCTAAGGCAGCTGGTTCAGCAGGTTGCCTTTAACTGTGCAACAAGGATTCAGAATCAGCTGGACTGTTCAGCTGTACTGGCAATGGACTGTTCAACTGGACTGTTAATGGGCTGTTCAGCGGGCATAACTAGGCTGGTTTTGCTGGATTTCTTCGGCAGCCAGCTCATTTAATACAGTTGTTTTGGACTAAATTGCACTGTTCACGTAACTGTTCATGTGACAGTTTCTTCAGTTGGATACTCTCAGCTGAATTTTGCCTTACAAGGACTCTATTCCATCTGGCTTTTGTGGATATGCTTCATTATAAATCAGCTGCACTCCTTTAGCTGGTTTTACTGCTTTAAAGTGTCCATTCTGCAAGGGACTCTTCAGCTGGACTTATTTCACTGTTCACGACACTATTCTTGACACTATTCTGCAGGACTCTTTTTCAGATATTTTACTGTTCACGTAAAGCTGGACTGGTTTTTATTCTCCTTCAATTGGACACTATCCGCAAAAGTTTTTCACTTGCACGTCTCTTTCACTCAGTTGGACTCTCCTCATCAGCATTTTACTTTGCAAAGACTCTATCATCAAAGTCAGCTAGACTTCTGTGGATATGCTTCATATTTCTTCTTTTTCTGGACTCTTATCTGCTTCAGTTCTGCCTCCATTGGGGGGACTCTTTTCTCATATGGTCTCTTTTGCTTTACCAGCAGGTTACTCTTCCGGGGTTATCATTATCTTATCTGGTTTTTCAATAGAAAAAGGATTACTATACCAGTGGGCTGTTTCCTGGACGCTGCCTGGACTTTGCTTCAATGACTAAAGACTTCAAGTTGCTGGTTACCTAAATAAGCTGGACACTATTAATTTCAAAGGCAACAAGCTTAGGATAATCTTTTAATTTAATTATTACTTGTCCTGAGCATGCATTTTTTCTTTCTTTTTTATTTTTATTACATCATGTAACTAGTTTGCATCGAGGGGTAAGGTACATACGTCCCCCCCTAGGTAGGTGTAATTTTATTTTGAATCAATAAAACTCCCTCGTATCGTTGAGGTTCACCCAAATATATATATATATATATATATATATATATATCATTCCCACACAAACCCTAGCATATATGTAGCTTTGGAGTCTAATTTCGAGTAAAAAATGAGTCAAAATTCGCATCACAGACCAACATAAGCGCAGGGGCACTGAAAAGGCATTGCAAAGACGCTGAATGGGNATATATATATATATATATATATATATATATATATATCATTCCCACACAAACCCTAGCATATATGTAGCTTTGGAGTCTAATTTCGAGTCAAAAATGAGTCAAAATTCGCATCACAGACCAACATAAGCGCAGGGGCACTGAAAAGGCACTGCAAAGATGCTGAATGGGCAGAATGTGAGCACAGGGGCGCTGATTCTGCGCTGGAACAGTGCTGCCCCTTTTTTAAGCCTTCAGCTCCCTTGTTGCTCAACCTTCAAAAATCCCCCATTTAGGCTCCAAATTGACCTTGTTTTCTTCCAAATGATCTTGTTTGCTTCCAAATGATGATTCCTACCAAATAACATCAAAACACACAAAAGAAATAAAAAGAAACATAAAATAATTAAAAACTTGCAATTTCATCAACCGAAAGTACTCAATTCGTAGGTATAAAACCCACTCATCAGTTCTCACTTTCTCAGTGAGGAATGCTTTCTTGTGAACATTGAGCCTCCTCTTCACCATGCATAAGTCTTTCAAGATCTTTACACAAGATGAAATTTGCTTTATCGCGTCGAGGAGTGGAATGTTTATTTTCACCTGCTTGAGCATTTCAATGATATCATAATGGAATTGAGGATCCAAGCATAACCAATGACAAGTCTACGAGATATCAAAGACTCACAACCATGTCCACACTTGACCCAGTCAAACCGAACCATCGTACAACAAGAGGAGGAAAAAAGATGAGTNGAGATATCAAAGACTCACAACCATGTCCACACTTGACCCAGTCAAACCGAACCATCATACAACAAGAGGAGGAAAGAAGATGAATTGAAATGGCATACCCAAGAGGAGGTCTCCCTTCGATTAGCCAACTTAAAAACTGAGCTACTCATAGTGAAAACAAAGACAATAATGTAATGGAAAGAGCTTGTAGAGAAATGAAGATTGAAGCTAAGTTAATGCAAGAAATGTAAATATAGAAAGCTACATTTAATACCCATCTTAAAGCTTGAAAATGAAGAACTTGAGAGCATTAATGGTGAAATCTAAAATGAAAGATTAAACTTGAAAATGAACTTGCAGTGAATAGCATTAAAGACATTAAATGAAGCTTATAAGGTTCTTACAAGAGATTTCAACTTCTCTCGCTAGCACTATTCATCTTCTTCCTTGGACTCTCTCTTTATATTACAATGTATATCTATCTAATGTTGAATAATGGTGAAGGAACTTCCCCAAAAACGTCCATGGAGCCTCCTCTAATTGTTTTTAAAATAATTTTTTGCATGTTCCCTTATCGATTAGTCTATGGCAAGTCTTGTCACCTATCTGTGGAATTAGAACACAGAGCATACTGGGCCATTAAAACCATGAAATTTGAGCTAGACAATGTTGGATCCTTAAGGAAACTTGAGATCAATGAATTGGAAGGGTTGAGAAATGAGATATATGACAATGCTAAAATTGCAAAGGAAAGGATTAATGTTTTTCGTGACAAAAACGTAGTGAGAAAAGCTTTTGACCCTTCCTAGAAAGTCTTCTTATTCATGTCAAGGCTCTACTTGTTTCCTGGTAAGTTGAGATCTAGGTGGACTAGGCCTTACATTATCAAACAAGTGTTTGGACATAGAGCAGTAGAAGTGGAGAATCCGTCAAATGGTAATATTTTTACTGCCAATGGTCAATGTTTGAAACCATTTTTCGAAGACTTTGTTAAAGATGTGGAAACCATTTTTTTTATGGAGTCAGAATATTCCCCAAAGATTCGCGTCTATTGACACAAAAAAGGGTCGGGTCAAGAAAAATTCAACCCAACTCGACCCAAACAAACGCCTTTATAAGGCCTCCAAACCCTAAATCCCTTTTCCCCATCTGTTGTTGTTGTTGTTGTTGTTCTTCTTCTTTTTCTTCCCATTCGCTTCAGCGATTCCCTCTTTGTAACCCCATGACCACACATTCCATAGACACCGTTCTTTGTTTCATACTTTACATTTTAATTTTGTATTTGCTAATGGCTATCCTTCTTATGTCTGCACTTACGCACAAGGGCTTCCATCCTAACAGAAACCCTGATTTTTTTTAAAGATGTTTAAATTTTGTATTTTGTTTGTAGGCATCAGTAGATGAATTGATCTCTACTTAGCAACCCTAACCACACTTTGCGTATACTGGTAAATTTGAAACATTGAGGACAATTTTAAGTTTAGTTCGAGGGAGAGAACTATAGTTCATCTTTTGTTCTTTAAAAAATTTTCTTGATCATATTGCGTATTCTGTATTCTATTTCGNATTCATCTTCTTCCTTGGACTCTCTCTTTATATTACAATGTATATCTATCTAATGTTGAATAATGGTGAAGGAACTTCCCCAAAAACGTCCATGGAGCCTCCTCTAATTGTTTTTAAAATAATTTTTTGCATGTTCCCTTATCGATTAGTCTATGGCAAGTCTTGTCACCTATCTGTGGAATTAGAACACAGAGCATACTGGGCCATTAAAACCATGAAATTTGAGCTAGACAATGTTGGATCCTTAAGGAAACTTGAGATCAATGAATTGGAAGGGTTGAGAAATGAGATATATGACAATGCTAAAATTGCAAAGGAAAGGATTAATGCTTTTCGTGACAAAAACGTGGTGAGAAAAGCTTTTGACCCTTCCTAGAAAGTCTTCTTATTCATGTCAAGGCTCTACTTGTTTCCTGGTAAGTTGAGATCTAGGTGGACTAGGCCTTACATTGTCAAACAAGTGTTTGGACATAGAGCAGTAGAAGTGAAGAATCCGTCAAATGGTAATATTTTTACTGCCAATGGTCAATGTTTGAAACCATTTTTCGAAGACTTTGTTAAAGATGTGGAAACCATTTTTTTTATGGAGTTAGAATATTCCCCAAAGATTCGCGTCTATTGACACAAAAAAGGGTCGGGTCAAGAAAAATTCAACCCAACTCGACCCAAACAAACGCCTTTATAAGGCCTCCAAACCCTAAATCCCTTTTCCCCATCTGTTGTTGTTGTTGTTCTTCTTCTTTTTCTTCCCATTCGCTTCAGCGATTCCCTCTTTGTAACCCCATGACCACACATTCCATAGACACCGTTCTTTGTTTCATACTTTACATTTTAATTTTGTATTTGCTAATGGCTATCCTTCTTATGTCTGCACTTACGCACAAGGGCTTCCATCCTAACAGAAACCCTGATTTTTTTTAAAGATGTTTAAATTTTGTATTTTGTTTGTAGGCATCAGTAGATGAATTGATCTCTACTTTGCAACCCTAACCACACTTTGCGTATACTGGTAAATTTGAAACATTGAGGACAATTTTAAGTTTAGGTCGAGGGAGAGAACTATAGTTCATCTTTTGTTCTTTAAAAAATTTTCTTGATCATATTGCGTATTCTGTATTCTATTTTGTATTTATACATACTTTATAGTATATAAAAAATGATGATCATGTCTTTAAGTACCTTCAATTGTCTTTATGACTGGCTGACGTTAAAGAACTAGATAGGGTGTCTCAAGATTAGCAAGCATGGATAGTAAGATGTTTTGGTTCAGTTTGGGTATTTTATGCACTTTTCCATCTGATGTGCATTCTGTGATAATGAGAAAAGCAAGATTGGTAAGAAAAATTGAAATTCGAGAAGGGCAAGTGAAACCATTGTATGGCAGAAGCACTTTTGCTAAATGTCGTCATGCCGAAAGACGTGGTGCATGTAAACAATGTGGTAGGTTCTTTCACATGAAGAAATATAATCAGTGTTCTGAACCAATTTCTGGTCCCGCACTTGATCGATTAGACTAGATAGTGAATGTGAAGAGTAAGGGTTATCTTGAGATGCCATGCTATTCTGGTCATATACTTACACGTTTTGTGTGACAAGAAATTAGAAGAGGCACTGATTGTTTTAATAACATGGAGCCAGGGCAAGACTCAGATTAGAATATTTTTTGACAAAATTATGGAACATTATGTTTTCAATGAAGGTTAATGGTCTGAACGTTTTTGTAATAAGTGTAAATATCTTTTGCTAAATGTACAAACTCTTTTTGAAATAAAGATGTGGGCCGAGTAAGGAAAGTCCTAAAATACCAACGAAGTTGTATCATGGGTAAGGACTTATCTTGAGACGCCATAATTTTCCAAGTTCAATTTGTGGATATAGTCTTCTTTTAACATGTGTATATAAATGTGTGTAAAATTTTGATTTTGATTTTGAGTTCGAATGCCAGGAGCTCACAACACTTTGCCCTTGGTAGAACATTAAAAGTACTAAGAACACCCCAAATTCGAACGCCTAATGAATGTTTGAACTAGGACCCCACGTTCGAGCACTATACTCATGTTCGAACGAGAGTAGAATACAATACTTTGATCTCTTCAGGACATCAAAAGTACTGGGAGCAACTGTTGTTTGATTGATAGTATAACGTTCAAACCTTCTTTTTAAATTCCTTCTATCCTTGTTCAAACATCAGTAACGTTCGAACGTTAGCTGCTTGGGTATAAATACTTGTGCGTCTTCTCCACTTCAAAACCCCCTAAAACCCCGTAAGCTCTTCAAACCCTTGGGCGACCCTTCACTACCCAAGCCTCAAATCTTCTTCCCCTCTCATTTTTTACCCAAAATCAAACACATAAACCACATTTCCACCTCATTTTTCATATTTTTACTAAGAAACCCAAGCTTTTCTTGCCCTCACACCCCAAAAATCCAAAAAAAAAATGCCTTCAAGAATGAAGATGCCCGCTAGGCGCAAGGTGGCCAACCAAGAGCCCAACATTGTGGAGGAGGTGATCGATCAAAGGGAAGGAAGGCCACCCTTGGTCCAAAGGTATAACTGAACTCGATTCCCTAGCGTTCTAAAGGCCGATAGGTACGAAAATTTCTTTCAAAACCAAGCAATTGTTTGTGAATATACCATTGAATTGTTGGATTTTACGGAGTTGGGAATCTATGCAAATTTGAGGTGAGAGATTGGACTATGTATTTGAGAAATGGTGGTGATGCGGAGGAGTTGGTGAGGGAGTTTTACTCCATTGTAAAGATTGTGAATGGGGCGATTAAGGCATATATGAGGGAGGCTCACATCAATGTTGACTAGGATTACATTGTGGAGATGAGGGTCGTACCACGAGTACCAAGGCCGAGCTACCCCTCGAGGAGGAATGTGGAGATGGATGTGGTTGGAGTTGAGTTGACGGGATTGTAAATGTTTGCTTGGGGAGGAAGGAGGTTCTTTAGGTAAGGGGAGTTGACGGACAAATACAAAATGCTCAACTCTATTTTCTTCTTGAAACTTGCCCCCATTGGACTCAAGAACGAGATCCTCCTAGAGATGAATCGATTGCTATATGCCATAGGAAAAAATCAAAGTATAGACCTCCTATCCTTGATATTGATGGAGATTATGAAAGGCTGTGATGTAAAGAGGAAATCACTCGTCNAGGGAAGGAAGGCCACCCTTGGTCCAAAGGTATAACTGAACTCGATTCCCTAGCGTTCTAAAGGCCGATAGGTACGAAAATTTCTTTCAAAACCAAGCAATTGTTTGTGAATATACCATTGAATTGTTGGATTTTACGGAGTTGGAAATCTATGCAAATTTGAGGTGAGAGATTGGACTATGTATTTGAGAAATGGTGGTGATGCGGAGGAGTTGGTGAGGGAGTTTTACTCCATTGTAAAGATTGTGAATGGGGCGATTAAGGCATATATGAGGGAGGCTCACATCAATGTTGACTAGGATTACATTGTGGAGATGAGGGTCGTACCACGAGTACCAAGGCCGAGCTACCCCTCGAGGAGGAATGTGGAGATGGATGTGGTTGGAGTTGAGTTGACGGGATTGTAAACGTTTGCTTGGGGAGGAAGGAGGTTCTTTAGGCAAGGGGAGTTGACGGACAAATACAAAATGCTCAACTCTATTTTCTTCTTGAAACTTGCCCCCATTGGACTCAAGAATGAGATCCTCCTAGAGATGAATCGATTGCTATATGCCATAGGAAAAAATCAAAGTATAGACCTCCTGTCCTTGATATTGATGGAGATTATGAAAGGCTGTGATGTAAAGAGGAAATCACTCGCCNCTCAAGTCTGAAGGATGTGTGGGTCGTCAATCAAAAGTTTGGAGTATGTTAAATAGTATTACTTTATTTGTATCAATATTCTTCCATTGGATTATGCCAAACATGATTAGTCTGTTTCCTTAGATTGCACTCCCTTAATAATTGTGCATGTGAATTTACAATTAGCCTTCTTCTGATCACAAGCCTTTTGAGAGAAANAAAGAGAAGAAAAGGACAACCAAAAGGGCAGAATGAAATGAGCAAAGAAAGAGAATTCAAAAGAAATCAATCTAGCCAAAGAATTGCGATTTGAAAGAAAAAGGGAATGAAATGAAAAGAGAACAAAGAGAGGAGCATGAGTGATTTTTCCAAAGACAAGATGAAGAAAATGAGAGAATGTGCAGAAGTATAGCCAAATTGGATAACAATTCTTGAACTCCTTTTATCCATCATTTTGTTAACCACTAATCCCTAGCCACATTACAACCTAGAAAAAGTCCTAATTGATCTCAAGTCTGAAGGATGTGTGGGTCGTCAATCAAAAGTTTGGAGTATGTTAAATAGTATTACTTTATTTGTATCAATATTCTTCCATTGGATTATGCCAAACATGATTAGTCTGTTTCCTTAGATTTCACTCCCTTAATAATTGTGCATGTGAATTTACAATTAGCCTTCTTCTGATCACAAGCCTTTTGAGAGATATGTCACTATAATTGGAGGGAATTTTGCTGAGAGCATTCTAAGAGAGGTTTGTGAAATCAAAGCTATCCATGGAAGGTTGTAAGGAGGACTGTTTGTTATATAATAATTTTTGCCGCAAGAATGATTATTCTTACTACATAGGGAATTTCAAATACCAATATGACAAATGCTTATTTTTGCATAGAGTATGTACCTATGAAAGAGAAGTGTTTGGGAGACAAGTCAAAATTGATGGTTGGGTGTCTCAATGACCATGGTATTAAATCTCTGATAAGAAATCTCACATACACACATATGTTTGATTGAAGATTGTGGGTAGCTTCATTGAAAACCCTCACGAGACAACACTCGTCCACTAGGAAAAACCTAGGAGTTTACTGACTTGTTTCATATGATAAATGCAATTGGATGACCTATAAAAATGGCATTGTAAATTATTTTTCATTCAATTGTTTTTGTATTACTACAGACAAGCAATACTTTAGGTTGGGGTTGTGATTAGTAGTTAAAATTAGCATCTTACTACGCTTTTATAAGACTAATTATGCTTTGATAGAGTTTGAATGATGACATTTTAGGAAAAAGATTGTACAAGGGCCTAAAGTCAATAAACATCAAAATTTCATGCAACATCCACATGTTTTGGAAGAACTTTGGAGAAGTTTGATGCAAGGCATCAACATTCGAACGCCAATTCATGTTTGAATGCCGATCTTGAAATAATTGAGGGCCCCTAGAAGAGTGCTAGGGGAGGGCATATGGCGTGTTGCAGTTATTCTCATAGAAGAACAAGAGCTACTTAAGTAGAACATTTGAACTCCAACACACGTTCGAATGCCATCTTAAATTATTTGAAGACCTATAGAAGACTGCCAGGGTGATAAGACATGGCTTGTTGACTCCTTTCTACTGTGGGTGACAAAAGCCACTTGAGTTCTACGTTCAAACTCCAGTCAGTGTTTTAACACCCATCATAGAAGACAGGAGTCAACATTCGCAGGTCATCCCACGTTCGAACGTATTGCCTAGAGAGTATGCAAAGAGGTTGATTTTTCATCCGGATCTTGGGGCATTCACTTGGACTTTGAACTATTCTTTTACTCTTCCTTACGCCCTCCTCCTTGCCTATAAATACCTCCTCTTAGGAGAGAGATGGGACACATACATACATAGAGAGATATAGATCAACTTTTGGTTGTGGAGGAAACCATCCAAAAGTAACTAACTTTTTTCTATTTTCATTATTGGTTTCATTAGCTTCCATTGTGAAAGCTTCTTTCTTCACTTAGAGAAGTGAAACTCTTCCACCTTTCTAGCTCTCTTACAGCCTTGAAAGGTGGAAAGTGATTCACTCAATCATTGTCGAAGATTGGCTTATTGTGTAGTGTAGTTTCTCTTGTAACTCCTCTATTTGGAGGGATGATGATCACTCACTTTTCTAGCTTTCTCAAACCAATGAAGAGTGAGTAGATTCTCATTCACTCTTTAGAAAGAGGTGATGGACATGTGTAAATCATTCAAAATTTATTTTTGTGCATTTCATTTATGCATAATGTTTTATCTATTGATTACTTATTGAAAGATTGAATGCATCTAGCAAAGTTATGGTACTTTGTACAACCATGAGTCCTTTCTAAGACAAGATGACTCTTGACATAGGAGAATTCATTGGTNGTAGCTTCATTGAAAACCCTCACGAGACAACACTCGTCCACTAGGAAAAACCTAGGAGTTTACTGACTTGTTTCATATGATAAATGCAATTGGATGACCTATAAAAATGGCATTGTAAATTATTTTTCATTCAATTGTTTTTGTATTACTACAGACAAGCAATACTTTAGGTTGGGGTTNTTGGTTCATGACTACATTTCAATCTTCACCATTATTGTGCTTCAACTAAGAATAGAATACTAACACAGTGGTTGGATGACTTATAGAATTACTTGTTTGTTTGTAGACAGGTTGAATCTCAGCACAAACAATTCTTGTAAATCTCTACAAAGACATCAGAAACATGCTTTTAATTCTCATAGTCCATCTTTATCCTCCAATTAATTTCCCGTTGACACAGGGGTTAATTGAGTTCTCTAGCATAAATATTACAATCAGATGATTGACTACAAGTTCAGATCCTCGAGCTAAAGGGTGACTTTTTCATTTGAGATAATATTATATTTTGTCTAGAAAAAACCCTTGGAGAGAATCTTATATTCTGTCCAGGAAATTCCATAAACATCATGACTTCAAATCTCAAGGGTTTCAGTCACTTTAGTCTCTATCACTATTTACCCCGAAACACTAGTTCCCTATGGATTCGACTCCGGACTTAATCGAATTATTACTACAACTTGACCACCTGCACTTAGATGTACACATTTCAGATCAAGTCAAGTTTTTGGCACCGTTGCCGAGCAACCAAAAAGGTGTTTTAAAGTAAAAGGTGAAAAGACCTTCATTTGTTATATATATTTTTGATTTACTATATATAATTCTAATTTTATGTCTGAGGATGATCTTGGCTTTCAAAATTTGCCAAAAGAATCTGTTAGGTCTGTAAATCAGTCTGGACCATCTTCACCTCGATTTGCAGCAGACTCTTTTTGGTGATATCTTGGCCAATAATAAGAGACAATGAGACGTTCCTGAGAGGGAAGGGGAAGTTGCNTGAATCTCAGCACAAACAATTCTTGTAAATCTCTACAAAGACATCAGAAACATGCTTTTAATTCTCATAGTCCATCTTTATCCTCCAATTAATTTCCCGTTGACACAGGGGTTAATTGAGTTCTCTAGCATAAATATTACAATCAGATGATTGACTACAAGTTCAGATCCTCGAGCTAAAGGGTGACTTTTTCATTTGAGATAATATTATATTTTGTCTAGAAAAAACCCTTGGAGAGAATCTTATATTCTGTCCAGGAAATTCCATAAACATCATGACTTCAAATCTCAAGGGTTTCAGTCACTTTAGTCTCTATCACTATTTACCCCGAAACACTAGTTCCCTATGGATTCGACTCCGGACTTAATCGAATTATTACTACAACTTGACCACCTGCACTTAGATGTACACATTTCAGATCAAGTCAAGTTTTTGGCACCGTTGCCGAGCAACCAAAAAGGTGTTTTAAAGTAAAAGGTGAAAAGACCTTCATTTGTTATATATATTTTTGATTTACTATATATAATTCTAATTTTATGTCTGAGGATGATCTTGGCTTTCAAAATTTGCCAAAAGAATCTGTTAGGTCTGTAAATCAGTCTGGACCATCTTCACCTCGATTTGCAGCAGACTCTTTTTGGTGATATCATGGCCAATAATAAGAGACAATGAGACGTTCCTGAGAGGGAAGGGGAAGTTGCTAACATTCAAAATTTAAGGGATTATTTGCATCCCACACAAAACAATATCCCCTTTTACTTTATGTCTCCTGCAAATGCGACCCTCTTTAATGTTAAGGCGGGGACAGTGCAACTACAACCTCAATTTCATGGACTTTAATCAGAAAACTTATATCTGCATATTATAGATTTTGAGGAGGAATGTGGAGCATTCCAGGATAATTCTGAACTAGCCAAGTTGAAACTTTTTCCTTTCTCTCTAAAGGACAATGCTAAACAATGGCTAAATTCTTTGAAATCCCATTCAATACCAAACTGATACAAAATGAGTTTTTCAGAAAGTTTTTTCCTTTACACTATACTAATGCACTCAAAAGGCAAATCATGAATTTTTTGGTTAAAGAGGGAGAAACATTTTATCAATGTTGGGAGAGATTCAAGGATCTTCTCCAATCCTGTCCACACCATGCTTTTGAGAATTGGACTTTGGAAGGATTTTTCTATGATTCTTTGCCCACTAGACTACGTCAGTTTGTTGAAATGATAGCTCAGGGAAAGTTCGTGGGAAAGAGTCCAGATGAGGCATTCAATTTTTTTGACACCATATTTGATAGTTCTCAGATATGGGACTCAGCCTCTCCTACCACTATTGAAGCCAAACCATCTACTTCCCAATGGGGGTAAGTATGTCTTGAAAGAAGATGATGACCTGAGTGCGAAAATGCCTACCTTGTCTTGAAAGCTTAAAGCTCTAGAGATGAAAAAGGTAAATCAAGTCACTGTTGGCCCTCCCACAGAACAAGAGTGTGAGATTTGTGCACTGACAAGACACCCTACTGGGTAGTGTCCTACCATTCAAGCATTCAAAGAAGTCTTGTTAGAACAAACAAATGTAATTTCTAACTTCAACAAGCCTTAATCCAACCCGTATTCTGAAACATATAATCCAGGGTGGCGTAGTCACCCGAACTTTAGTTGGAGGAACACACAACCAACTTTCAAGGGCCTCCTACATATCAACCATACCAACCATCACACAATAGAAGTCTTGAGGACACACTGAATCAGTTCATGGAAAGCCAAATGAAATACAACAATCATTCAACTCAGGCTTACATTAACTTCAAAACCTAGATCACTCAGTCCTTCGAGGATCTCAAAAGCCATATTCAAAAGCTTACCCAGTTAATGACCACACATGAGAAGGGCAAGTTTTCGGCCCAACCAAAACAACCACAAGGTCAATTTCATGTGGAAAATCCTTCAATCATGGAAACCCCACAAGAATAAGCTCAAGTTATCACTACACTAAGAAGTGGCAAGGTAATTGACAAATCCATTAGAGACATGTTAATTCCAAAGCCAAAACCTGAGTCAATCCTAGTCAATGAACCAGTTGAGCCTGAACCTGAGATTGAAAAAGAGCCTGAACCTGTGAGTGAAAAAGAATCAGAACTGTCAAAGGCAAAAGATCCTTGGTGTTTTATTCTTGCTCCTTTTTCTTAAAGACTCAAGAAAGTACAGAAGTTGAATAACCATACAGATAGTGATGAGCTTTTTAAGCAAGTAAAATCAATATTCCACTTCTGGATACAATCAAACAGGTTTCTTCTTATGCCAAGTTTCCAAAAGACTTGTGCACAATAAAAAAAAAGCCAGAATGTTCATAAAAGAACCTTCTTGATAGAACAAGCCAATGCCATACTCCAACACAAAACCCCTCCAAAATACAAGGATCCAGGGTGTCCAATGTGTCATTAAAAATTTCAGAATAGAACAAGCACTGCTAGATCTTAGAGCTAGTGTCAATTTGCTCCTTTCTCTGTCTACCAACAATTGGGTCTAGGTGAACTCAAATCCACTTGTATTACACTCTAGTTGGTGGATAGCTATGTCAAAGTTTCGAGGGAAATTGTTGAGAATGTCCTTGTTCTAGTGGACAACTTCGCCTTTCCTTTTGATTTCATTATTTTGGATACTCAGCCAGCAATGCATTTAGAAAATCAAATCCCTGTCATTCTTGTTTGACCTTTCCTAGAAACTTCAAATGCATTAATCAATTGTAGGAATGGAGTCATGAAATTGAATTTTGTGAATATGACTCTTGAGCTTAACATTTTCAATTTTGCCAAGCACCTAGGAGAGGAAAAGGAAGTGAGAGAAGTAAATTTTGTTGAGTCTTTGGTACATGAACATTTGAATGATACATTTTATGAAAACTCTACTGAATCTTGTCTGTTGGAAACTATCAAATATGAGTTAAAAAATGATGATCAAAGTCTACATAGCTGCCCTGCTCATTTTNCTTTGGTACATGAACATTTGAATGATACATTTTATGAAAACTCTACTGAATCTTGTCTATTGGAAACTATCAAATATGAGTTAAAAAATGATGATCAAAGTCTACAGAGCTGCCCTGCTCATTCTGTTGGGACATGGGCACCCAAATTCGAAGAAATTTCACAAAGTGGTACAAATTCACTCTCAACTAGTGTCAAGCCACCAAAGCCTGAATTGAAACCTCTCTCATTTGACTTAAAATATGCATTTTTAGGGGAGGACGAGTCATACCTAACTTGATCTAAAATGTGTACACCCAAGATCAGGCAGTCAAGTTGTAGTAATAATCCGATTAAGTCTGGAGTCGAATCCTCCAGAAACTAATGTTGGTGTTTCGAAGTAAGTAGTGACAAAGACCAAAGTGACTGGAACCCTTGAGATTTAAAGTGATGTACTTTATGGATTTTTCCTGGACAAAATATAAGATTCTTTCCATGGTGATTTTCTAGACAAAATATAATATTCTTTCAATTATAAAATTCACTCTATAGCTCAAGGATTTAGACATGTAGTCAATTATATGGTTGTTATACTTGTGCTTGGGAACTCAATTAATCCCTGTGTCAACATAAAGTTAATCAGAATATAAAGATGAATTATGAGAGTTAAGAGCATGGTTCTGNCTATAGCTCAAGGATTTAGACATGTAGTCAATTATATGGTTGTTATACTTGTGCTTGGGAACTCAATTAATTCCTGTGTCAACATAAAGTTAATCAGAATATAAAGATGAATTATGAGAGTTAAGAGCATGGTTCCGATTTCTTATTAGAGATTTACAAGAATTGTTTGTGCCGAGACTCAACCCATTTACAAACAAGCAAGTGCTTCTAAAAGGCATCCAACCATAGTGTTAGTATTCCATTCTTAGTTGATGCACAATAATAGTGAAGATTGAAAGATAGTCATGAAGATCTAGCTGGAGTACGTGCAGAGAACCAATGAGTCTTCCTATGCCAAGATTCATCTATGTCATAGAAAGGACTCATGGTTGTGCAAAGTACCTTAGCTTTACTAGATGCATTCAATCATTCTTTTTTTTTTTTTTTGCTAAATGCATTCAATCATTCAATAAGAAAGTAAAAGATAAAGCATTAACCATAAACAAAATGCACAAATATAACTTCCGAATGATTTATACATGTCCATCACCTCTTACTAAATAGTGAATGAGAAACTACTCACTCTTCATGACTTTGGTAAAGCTAGAAAAGTGAGTGATTCTCATCCCTCCAAGTAGAGGAGTTACAAGATAAAACACACTACACAAGGAGCCGATCTTCGACGAAGAATGAGTGAATCACGTTCCACCCTTCATGGCTTTTGTAAAGCTCTAGAAAAGTGGAGGAGTTTCACTCCTCTAAGGGAAGAAGGAAACTCAAACAATGGAAGCAAATGAAACTAATAATTAAAGTAGAAGAAAGGTAGTCACTTTTGGAGGGTTTCCTCCTCAACCAAAAGATGATCTATCTCCCTCTATCTATCTGTAGCTAAGTGCAAGTGTATACAAGTGTAAGTTTAAGTCTAAGGCTAAGTCTAAGTTATATTCCCCCTTGAAGCTCCCATAATGGAAGTATTTATAGGCAAGGAAAAGGGGGGCAAAGAAGTGTGAAAGAATAGTACAAAGTCTTCAGAGTCCAAGTGAATGCCCCAAGGTCTGGACAGAAAATCAACCACTCTGCAGCTTGTCTGGGGACTACATTTGAACATTGAATGGCGTTCGAACATTGTCTCCTATCTTCTGTTATGAGCGTTCAAACGCCTAATGGAGTTTAAACGTGGACACGCAAGTGGCTCTTGTCACCCACAGTAGATAGCATGCCATGTCACATCACCCTGGTAGTCTGGTCCTCAAATTATTCAAGAGGACATTTGAACATTTATTGATGTTCGAACATTGTACTCAAGTAGCTCTTGTTCTTCAGTGAAAAAAACTGCAACACGCCTTAGGCCATCACCTTAGCAGTCTGGTTTTCAAATAATTCAAGAGGATGTTCGAACGTGGATTAGAGTTCGAACGTTCATGCCTTGTTGCAAAACATGTGGGTGTTGCATGAAAGTTTGGTATCTATTAACTTTAGGCCCTTGTATAATCTTTCTCCTGAAATGTCATCATTGAAACTCTATAAAAACATAATTAGTCTTAAAAAGGCATATTAAGATGCTAATTTTAACTACTAATCAATACCCAGTGGTAATTTCATCCAAGCTTGTAGATCTACAAGAGTATAAGCTGATTGAAGTCCTTGGATGCCATAAAAGAACCATTGGATGGACCATTGCTGATTTGAAGGTATAAGTCCATTAATCTACATCATGCTATATACCTTGAGGAGTATTCAAAACCTTTTTGTCAAATGTAGCGACGACTGAACCCCCACTTGAAGGAGGTTGTAAGGACTGAGGTGCTCAAACTGTTAGATGTAGGAATAATCATTCCCATCTCTGATAGTAAATGGGTTAGCTCAACCCAAGTTGTGCCTAAGAAGTTTGAGGTCACAGTGGTTAAAAATGATGCCAATGAACTAGTACCAACTCGAGTTGTCATAGGATGGTGGGTGTGCATAGACAATCGAAAACTCAATTTAGTAACTAGGAAAAACCATTTTTCTCTTCCCTTTCTTGATCAAGTCTTAGAAGGAATTGCAGGTCATGCATTCTACTCTTTCCTAGATGGATATTCTGGGTATAATCAAATTGAGATAGCACTAGATGTCCAAGAGAAAACAACATTCACATGCCCCTTTGGCCCCTTTGCATTTAAAAGGATGCCATTTGGACTTTGTAACACTCCTTCAACATTCCAAAGGTGCATGCTGAGTTTGTTTAGTGACATGGTTGAGAGATTTTTGGAAGTTTTTATGGATGATTTCTCTGTATATTGTGATTCATTTGATTTGTGTCTGACAAACTTGGAGAAAGCGTTGATAAGATGTAAGGAAATCAATTTGTTGCTTAATTGGGAGAAATGTCATTTCATGGTAACACAAGGCATTGTCTTGAGTCACATTGTGATGTTTGAAGGCATAAAAGTTGACAAGGCAAAGATAGATCTGATTGAAAATTTGCTTGGACCTAGGACTGTTAAAGATGTCCGATCATTTCTAAGACATGCAAAATTCTATAGGAGATTCATAAAAGACTTTAGTACTGTATCTAAACCCATGTGTCATCTCCTAATTCAGGATGTAACTTTTGTATGGAGTGAAGTATGAACTTTTGATAAGCTTAAATGTATGTTAATTTCTGCTCCAATAATGTAACCTCCTGATTGGACTCTACTGTTTGAATTGATATGTGATGCAAATGATTATATTGTGGGAGTTGTGTTGGGACAAAGAAAAGATAAGAAACCCTATGTGATATACTATGGAAGCAAACTTTGAATGATGCTCAAATGAATTATTCCACAACTGAAAAAGAATTGCTTGCTGTAATTTTTGCTCTGGAGAAATTTCGTTCTTACCTTATTGGTTCATCTGTTATTGTGTTCACTGATCATGCAGCATTAAAATTCTTGCTCACAAAGAAAAATGCCAAGACACAGCTCTTATGATGGATACTCTTATTACAAGAGTTTGATCTGATCATTAAGGACAAGAAATGTGTTGAGAATGTGGTTGCAAATCATCTATCCAGGCTGACATATGAATTTCATAAGGATAGGCTACCAATCAATAAAAATTTCCCTAATGAACAACTATTCACGGTCATGGAAACACCATGGTACGTTGATATTGCTAACTTCCTTGCTATTGGTACATTTCCTCCTTCCTTTACAATGATGGATAAGAAGAAATTTATGAGGGAGGTTCGTAATTTCTTTTGGGAGGATCCATATGTGTTTAAGTACTGTAAGGATCAAATCATAAGGAGTTGTATCCCCATTCATAAGAGTAGACATGGAATATCTTTTTGTCATTCTGAAGCATGTGGTGGCCATTTCTCATCTAAAAAAACCGTTGTGAAAATCTTGTGGTGTGGATGTTATTAGGCCACACTTTTTAAAGATGTACATGCCCTTTGTCTAACATGTGATAGATGCCAAAGGTTGGAAGCATTTCTAAAAGAAACATGATGCCCTTGAACCCCATTCTGGTAATTGAAATTTTTGATTATTGGGGCATCAATTTTATGGGACCTTTTTCCCCTTCCTTTGGCTACCTATATATTTTAGTGGTTGTTGATTATGTGTCCAAATGGGTTGAAGAAATTCAATGCCAAAATAATAATCACCAAACAGTGATCAAATTTTTAAAAGAAAATATTTTGTCTAGGTTTGGAATTCCTAAATCTATTATAAGCGACGGGGGTGCTCATTTTTGCAATCGTCCTTTTTAAAATTTGATGAAAAAGTGCTTGATTTCTCATAAAATTACAACCCCTTATCATCCATAGACTAGTGGATAGGCTGAATTAGCTAATCGAGAGATCAAACTAATTTTAGAGAAAACAGTAAACCTGGATAACAAAGATTGGTCGTTAAAACTAACTGATACACTCTGGGCATATCGCACTGCTTTTAAAATAATTTTTGACATGTCTCCTTATCAATTCATCTATGGCAAGCCTTGTTACCTACCTGTGGAATTGGAACATAGAGCATACTGGGCCATAAAAACCACGAACTTTGACCTATACAAGGTTGCAATCTCAAGAAAACTTTAGATAAATGAATTAGAAGAGTTGAGAAATGAGGCATATGACAATGCTAAAATTGCAAAAGAAATGATGAAAGCTTTTCATGAAAAAAACATAGTGAGAAAATCCTTTGCTCTTCAAAGAAAGTCCTCTTATTCAATTCAAGGCTCCACCTGTTTCCTGGTAAGTTGAGATCTAGGTGGACTGGGCCTTACATTGTCAAACAAGTGTTTGGACATGGAGTAGTAGAAGTGGAGAATCTGTCAAATGGTAATATTTTTACTGTCAACGGTCGACGTTGTTAAAGATGTGGAAACTATTTTTTTATGGAGCCAGAATATTGCGCAGAGATTTACGTCTGCCGACACAAAAAAAGGTTAGGTCAGGAAAAATTCAACCCAACTTGACCCGAACAGATGCCTTTATAAGGCCTCCAAACCCTAAATCCCTCTTTCCCCATCCACCGATGTTCTTCTCCTTCTTCTTCTTCTTTCCTTTCGCTTTAGTGATTCCCTCTCTGCAACCCCATGACCACACATTCCATAGACACCGTTCTTTGTTTCATACTTTGCATTTTAATTTTGTATTTGCTTATGGCTATCCTTCTTCTATCTGCACTTACGCACAAGGGTTTCCATCCTAACAGAAACCCTTATTATTGTAAAGATGATTAAATTGTGTATTTTGTTTGTAGGTGTCGACAGATGAACATATCTCTACTTTGCAACCCTAACTACACTTTGCGTATACTGATAAATTCGAAACATTGAGGACAATGATGAGTTTAGGTTGAGGGTGAGAACTATAGTTCATATTTTGTGCCTTAAAAATTTTTCTTCATCATATTTTGTATTCTGTATTTATACAGTCTTTGTAGTATATTAAAAAAAATGATGATAATATCTTTAAAGCAGCTTCAATCATCTTTGTGATTGGCAGATGTTAAAGAACCAGATAGGGTGTCTCAAGCTTAGCAAGCATGGATAGCAAGATTTTTTGATTCAATTTAGGCATTTTACACACTTTTCCATCTGATGTGCATTTTGTGAAAAATGAGAAAAACAAGATTGGTAAGAAAAACTGAAATTTGAGAAGGGTGATANGGTGAGAACTATAGTTCATATTTTGTGCCTTAAAAATTTTTCTTCATCATATTTTGTATTCTGTATTTATACAGTCTTTGTAGTATATTAAAAAAAATGATGATAATATCTTTAAAGCAGCTTCAATCATCTTTGTGATTGGCAGATGTTAAAGAACCAGATAGGGTGTCTCAAGCTTAGCAAGCATGGATAGCAAGATTTTTTGATTCAATTTAGGCATTTTACACACTTTTCCATCTGATGTGCATCTTGTGAAAAATGAGAAAAGCAAGATTGGTAAGAAAAACTGAAATTTGAGAAGGGTGACANCAAGAAATGTGTTGAGAATGTGGTTGCAAATCATCTATCCAGGCTGACATATGAATTTCATAAGGATAGGCTACCAATCAATAAAAATTTCCCTAATGAACAACTATTCACGGTCATGGAAACACCATGGTACGTTGATATTGCTAACTTCCTTACTATTGGTACATTTCCTCCTTCCTTTACAATGATGGATAAGAAGAAATTTATGAGGGAGGTTCGTAATTTCTTTTGGGAGGATCCATATGTGTTTAAGTACTGTAAGGATCAAATCATAAGGAGTTGTATCCCCATTCATAAGAGTAGACATGGAATATCTTTTTGTCATTCTGAAGCATGTGGTGGCCATTTCTCATCTTAAAAAACCGTTGTGAAAATCTTGTGGTGTGGATGTTATTAGGCCACACTTTTTAAAGATGTACATGCCCTTTGTCTAACATGTGATAGATGCCAAAGGTTGGAAGCATTTCTAAAAGAAACATGATGCCCTTGAACCCCATTCTGGTAATTGAAATTTTTGATTGTTGGGGCATCAATTTTATGGGACCTTTTTCCCCTTCCTTTGGCTACCTATATATTTTAGTGGTTGTTGATTATGTGTCCAAATGGGTTGAAGAAATTCAATGCCAAAATAATAATCACCAAACAGTGATCAAATTTTTAAAAGAAAATATTTTGTCTAGGTTTGGAATTCCTAAATCTATTATAAGCGACGGGGGTGCTCATTTTTGCAATCGTCCTTTTTAAAATTTGATGAAAAAGTGCTTGATTTCTCATAAAATTGCAACCCCTTATCATCCATAGACTAGTGGATAGGCTGAATTAGCTAATCGAGAGATCAAACTAATTTTAGAGAAAACAGTAAACCTGGATAACAAAGATTGGTCGTTAAAACTAACTGATACACTCTGGGCATATCACACTGCTTTTAAAATAATTTTTGACATGTCTCCTTATCAATTCATCTATGGCAAGCCTTGTTACCTACCTGTGGAATTGGAACATAGAGCATACTGGGCCATAAAAACCACGAACTTTGACCTATACAAGGTTGCAATCTCAAGAAAACTTTAGATAAATGAATTAGAAGAGTTGAGAAATGAGGCATATGACAATGCTAAAATTGCAAAAGAAATGATGAAAGCTTTTCATGAAAAAAACATAGTGAGAAAATCCTTTGCTCTTCAAAGAAAGTCCTCTTATTCAATTCAAGGCTCCACCTGTTTCCTGGTAAGTTGAGATCTAGGTGGACTGGGCCTTACATTGTCAAACAAGTGTTTGGACATGGAGCAGTAGAAGTGGAGAATCTGTCAAATGGTAATATTTTTACTGTCAACGGTCGACGTTGTTAAAGATGTGGAAACTATTTTTTTATGGAGCCAGAATATTGCGCAGAGATTTACGTCTGCCGACACAAAAAAAGGTTAGGTCAGGAAAAATTCAACCCAACTTGACCCGAACAGATGCCTTTATAAGGCCTCCAAACCCTAAATCCCTCTTTCCCCATCCACCGATGTTCTTCTCCTTCTTCTTCTTCTTTCCTTTCGCTTTAGTGATTCCCTCTCTGCAACCCCATGACCACACATTCCATAGACACCGTTCTTTGTTTCATACTTTGCATTTTAATTTTGTATTTGCTTATGGCTATCCTTCTTCTATCTGCACTTACGCACAAGGGTTTCCATCCTAACAGAAACCCTTATTATTGTAAAGATGATTAAATTGTGTATTTTGTTTGTAGGTGTCGACAGATGAACATATCTCTACTTTGCAACCCTAACTACACTTTGCGTATACTGATAAATTCGAAACATTGAGGACAATGATGAGTTTAGGTTGAGGGTGAGAACTATAGTTCATATTTTGTGCCTTAAAAATTTTTCTTCATCATATTTTGTATTCTGTATTTATACAGTCTTTGTAGTATATTAAAAAAAATGATGATAATATCTTTAAAGCAGCTTCAATCATCTTTGTGATTGGCAGATGTTAAAGAACCAGATAGGGTGTCTCAAGCTTAGCAAGCATGGATAGCAAGATTTTTTGATTCAATTTAGGCATTTTACACACTTTTCCATCTGATGTGCATCTTGTGAAAAATGAGAAAAGCAAGATTGGTAAGAAAAACTGAAATTTGAGAAGGGTGACATTTCACTACCTAAAACCCCTCAAGCTCTTCAAACCCTAAAACCCTTTGAAAGTTGGCTGCTTGGGTATAAATACCTGGTTCATCTTTGTCTTCTCCACTTCAAAATCCCCTAAAACCCCTCAAGCTCTTCAAACCCTATGGCGGCCCTTCACTACCCAAGCCTCAAAAATTCATCCCCTCTAATTTTCTACCCAAAATCAAACACATAAACCACATTGCCACCTCATTTCTCATATTTTTACCAAGAAACCCAAGCTTTTCTTGCCCTCACACCCCAAAAATCCAAAAACAATGCCTCCAAGAATGACGATGCCTGGTAGGCGCAAGGCAGCTAACCAAGAGCCCAAATGTACGATCGAACTCAATTCCCTAGCCCACCAAAGGCCGATAGGTTCAAAAATTTGTNGCCCTTCACTACCCAAGCCTCAAAAATTCATCCCCTCTAATTTTCTACCCAAAATCAAACACATAAACCACATTGCCACCTCATTTCTCATATTTTTACCAAGAAACCCAAGCTTTTCTTGCCCTCACACCCCAAAAATCCAAAAACAATGCCTCCAAGAATGACGATGCCTGGTAGGCGCAAGGCAGCCAACCAAGAGCCCAAATATACGATCGAACTCAATTCCCTAGCCCACCAAAGGCCGATAGGTTCAAAAATTTCTNACCCCTTATCATCCATAGACTAGTGGATAGGCTGAATTAGCTAATCGAGAGATCAAACTAATTTTAGAGAAAACAGTAAACCTGGATAACAAAGATTGGTCGTTAAAACTAACTGATACACTCTGGGCATATCACACTGCTTTTAAAATAATTTTTGACATGTCTCCTTATCAATTCATCTATGGCAAGCCTTGTTACCTACCTGTGGAATTGGAACATAGAGCATACTGGGCCATAAAAACCACGAACTTTGACCTATACAAGGTTGCAATCTCAAGAAAACTTTAGATAAATGAATTAGAAGAGTTGAGAAATGAGGCATATGACAATGCTAAAATTGCAAAAGAAATGATGAAAGCTTTTCATGAAAAAAACATAGTGAGAAAATCCTTTGCTCTTCAAAGAAAGTCCTCTTATTCAATTCAAGGCTCCACCTGTTTCCTGGTAAGTTGAGATCTAGGTGGACTGGGCCTTACATTGTCAAACAAGTGTTTGGACATGGAGTAGTAGAAGTGGAGAATCTGTCAAATGGTAATATTTTTACTGTCAACGGTCGACGTTGTTAAAGATGTGGAAACTATTTTTTTATGGAGCCAGAATATTGCGCAGAGATTTACGTCTGCCGACACAAAAAAAGGTTAGGTCAGGAAAAATTCAACCCAACTTGACCCGAACAGATGCCTTTATAAGGCCTCCAAACCCTAAATCCCTCTTTCCCCATCCACCGATGTTCTTCTCCTTCTTCTTCTTCTTTCCTTTCGCTTTAGTGATTCCCTCTCTGCAACCCCATGACCACACATTCCATAGACACCGTTCTTTGTTTCATACTTTGCATTTTAATTTTGTATTTGCTTATGGCTATCCTTCTTCTATCTGCACTTACGCACAAGGGTTTCCATCCTAACAGAAACCCTTATTATTGTAAAGATGATTAAATTGTGTATTTTGTTTGTAGGTGTCGACAGATGAACATATCTCTACTTTGCAACCCTAACTACACTTTGCGTATACTGATAAATTCGAAACATTGAGGACAATGATGAGTTTAGGTTGAGGGTGAGAACTATAGTTCATATTTTGTGCCTTAAAAATTTTTCTTCATCATATTTTGTATTCTGTATTTATACAGTCTTTGTAGTATATTAAAAAAAATGATGATAATATCTTTAAAGCAGCTTCAATCATCTTTGTGATTGGCAGATGTTAAAGAACCAGATAGGGTGTCTCAAGCTTAGCAAGCATGGATAGCAAGATTTTTTGATTCAATTTAGGCATTTTACACACTTTTCCATCTGATGTGCATCTTGTGAAAAATGAGAAAAGCAAGATTGGTAAGAAAAACTGAAATTTGAGAAGGGTGACATTTCACTACCTAAAACCCCTCAAGCTCTTCAAACCCTAAAACCCTTTGAAAGTTGGCTGCTTGGGTATAAATACCTGGTTCATCTTTGTCTTCTCCACTTCAAAATCCCCTAAAACCCCTCAAGCTCTTCAAACCCTATGGCGGCCCTTCACTACCCAAGCCTCAAAAATTCATCCCCTCTAATTTTCTACCCAAAATCAAACACATAAACCACATTGCCACCTCATTTCTCATATTTTTACCAAGAAACCCAAGCTTTTCTTGCCCTCACACCCCAAAAATCCAAAAACAATGCCTCCAAGAATGACGATGCCTGGTAGGCGCAAGGCAGCTAACCAAGAGCCCAAATGTACGATCGAACTCAATTCCCTAGCCCACCAAAGGCCGATAGGTTCAAAAATTTGTTTCAAAATCAAGCAATTATTTGTGAACGTAACATTGAATTGTTGGATTTTTCAGAGTTGGAAATGATTAAGACATATGTGAGGGGGCACACATCAATGTTGACGAGGATTACATTGTGGAGATGAGGGCCATACCACGAGTACTAAGGCTGAGCTACCCCCCCAAGGAGGAATGTGGACATGGATGTGGTTGGAGTTGAGTTGACGGGATTGTCAACGTTTGCTTGGGGATGAATAAGGTATATTAGGCAAGGGGAGTTGACGGACAAATACAAAAATGTTCAACTTGATTGTCGACTCAAACCTTGCCCACATTGGATGCAAGAACGAGATCCTCCCGGAGATGGCCTGATCGCTATATGCCATAGGAAAAAATCAAAGCATAGGCCTCTCCTCCTTGATATTGACGAAGATGATGAATAGANGGATGTGGTTGGAGTTGAGTTGACGGGATTGTCAACGTTTGCTTGGGGATGAATAAGGTATATTAGGCAAGGGGAGTTGACGGACAAATACAAAAATGTTCAACTTGATTGTCGACTCAAACCTTGCCCACATTGGATGCAAGAAAGAGATCCTCCCGGAGATGGCCTGATCGCTATATGCCATAGGAAAAAATCAAAGCATAGGCCTCTCGTCCTTGATATTGACGAAGATGATGAATAGATGTGATGCAAAGAGGAATTCACTCCATTTCAACACGCTTGTGATGGAGATGTGCTTGGAACAAGGCATCGTTCCAAAGGAGCCAAGGTCACAGCGAAGGCCCAGCGGCGAGGCAGGACGTGCCAGCAGTCCAAGGCACCGATGAAGTTTAGGATGCCTTGGACGCTAAGGAGGAGAGAGAGGCTGAGCAGGCACAGGCTGAGGCTCAGGTAGGGACCAGCACCCGATGGACGCTATGAGATATTATGCTTGGCATTGAGGCCAAGTAAGATGAGATTCTCCAACAACAAGAGGAGATTCTCAGTCTTTTGCCAGGTGGAGCTGGAAGACCTTTAGGTTCTGGAGAAGCGNGATTCTCCAACAACAAGAGGAGATTCTCAGTCTTTTGCCAGGTGGAGCTGGAGGACCTTTAGGTTCTGGAGAAGCGAGAGAGAGAGAGAGAGAGTGATCTTTGTACTTAGGAGTTGATGATTGGTTGTTATTTTTGGATGATCTAAACCCTTTTTTGTGTTGAACTATGATAGTTTGTTAAATGAATGATTTTGTTTTATTATATTTATCTTCTTAAATGCATGTGTTAGTTTTAGCATTACATTGTTGTTTGTTAATGATTGATGGAACATACGTAAATATTGAGACTGTTTGTTAAAGTGATTAAGCACATGATTGGTTTGACACTTCACCTTACAATTCAGACTTAAACCACATTTCCTTGAAACATTATATTTTCTCTATGCTTAAATGTCAAATGTACATTGATATTTGTTATTCTTAAGGTACAGAATGACCAGACTTGAAAATTGAATTGATATATAACCAACATTCTTTGAAAACCTGACATAACCAATAGAGATAACAAAGAATACCATGGTAAGTTTTCGAGCCTTGCAAAACATTTACTCAAGTAAATTTTTTCACTTTCTTTCCTTGAATAGTCTCATTAAAATTGTTATTGATTGATGCAAATTGTGCAGTCTATTAATGTATTCCACAAAGAATCTGTTCATATGACAAATATATGTGCACATACTTGAGAAAGGATTTTAGGTCATCCGATGAAATTTTTGAGCTTTATCTATTTCTTTTGATACATAATCCCTTGTCAGCCATGATTGAGCCTTGAAATGATAATTCTTTTCGGTACAACCATGAATTTGACCAAGCCAAAAGAATTCTGAATCCCTACCTGGTTTATCTAATTTTAGTGCACATTTTCTAAAAGGCGGGCTTCCTAAGAATGAAAAAAAGAGAAGAAAAGGACAACCAAAAGGGAAGAATGAAATGAGAAAAGAAAAAGAATTCAACAGAAATCAATCCAGCCAAAGAATTGTGATTTGAAAGAAAAAGGGAATGAAATGAAAAGAGAACAAAGAGAGGAGCACGAGCGATTTTTCCAAAGACAAGATGAAGAAAAGAAGGAGAGAATGTGCAGAAGTATAACCAAATTAGATAACCCCTCCTAAACTCCTCTTATCTGTCATTTCGTTAACCATTGACCCCTGGCCACATTATAACCTTGAAAAAGCCCTAATTGGTCTCAAGTCTGATGCATGTGTAGGTCGTAAATCAAAATTTTGGGGTATGTTAAATAGTATTACTTTATTTGTATCAATATTCTTCCACGAGATTATGCCAAATATGATTAGTTTGTTTCCTTAGATTTCACTCCCGTACTAATTATGCATGTGAATTTACAATTAGCCTTCTTCTGATCACATGCTCTTTGAGAGAAATGTCACTATAATCGGAGGAAATTTTTTCTGAGAGCATTCTAAGAGAGGTTTGTGAAATCAAAGCTATCCATGGAAGTTTGTAAAGCGGAGTGTTTGTTATATAATAATTTTTGTCACAAGAATGATTATTCTTACTACATAGAGAATTTCACATACCAATATGACAGATGCTTATTTTTGCATAGAGTACGTACCTATGAAAGAGAAGTGTTTGGGAGACAAGTCAAAATTGAGGGTTACGTGTCTCAACGACCATGATACTAACTCACTCTAATAAGAAATCTCACATACACACATCTATTCAACTGAAGTTTATGGGTAGCTTCACTGAAAATCCTCACGAGACAACACTCATCCACTAGGGAAAACCTAGGGGTTTAATGACTATTTCATATGATAAATGCAATCGGATAAGCTACAAAAATGGCATTGTAAATAATTTTTTATTCAATTGTTATTGTATTACTAGGGACTAGTGATTCAAACTATTCTATGATCAGATTTATGTTATATACCCAAGTATAAGTGGTCGAATTGTAGTTTTCTCGGTTTATGTCCAAGATCGATCTCATGAAGATTTTTAATAATTAGGAAATAAAATGAAAATAGTGCAGTTGTTGTTTAAAATAGAACAACATGAGATAGCTTGTGAGGTGAGCTTAGATTAATAACTAGTCTAATTAAACGGTTATTTGCAGATAAATTGTGAAAATATAATAATATAAAAACTACCATTCAGTTTAAGGATCCCATATGCTTTATATTGGTTAAATACTGGAAATGTTACCTTACAACAATTAACTTTTATGTCACTGGAAAGTAAACCGGTAGGTCTAATGTATATAAATCGTCACACAACAACTTCTTAGGTTAGCTGGTGGTATACATGACAATTGACTAACCCTAATAACCCAGTAGGACGAACCATTCATGAGGGATATTTGAGTTACTTAGTTGACCATATGATAGTAAATATGTGCATAATAAATCATAACACAGCAACTTCTTAGTTTAGCTAGNTGACAAATATATGTGCACATACTTGAGAAAGGATTTTAGGTCATCCGATGAAATTTTTGAGCTTTATCTATTTCTTTTGATACATAATCCCTTGTCAGCCATGATTGAGCCTTGAAATGATAATTCTTTTCGGTACAACCATGAATTTGACCAAGCCAAAAGAATTCTGAATCCCTACCTGGTTTATCTAATTTTAGTGCACATTTTCTAAAAGGCGGGCTTCCTAAGAATGAAAAAAAGAGAAGAAAAGGACAACCAAAAGGGAAGAATGAAATGAGAAAAGAAAAAGAATTCAACAGAAATCAATCCAGCCAAAGAATTGTGATTTGAAAGAAAAAGGGAATGAAATGAAAAGAGAACAAAGAGAGGAGCACGAGCGATTTTTCCAAAGACAAGATGAAGAAAAGAAGGAGAGAATGTGCAGAAGTATAACCAAATTAGATAACCCCTCCTAAACTCCTCTTATCTGTCATTTCGTTAACCATTGACCCCTGGCCACATTATAACCTTGAAAAAGCCCTAATTGGTCTCAAGTCTGATGCATGTGTAGGTCGTAAATCAAAATTTTGGGGTATGTTAAATAGTATTACTTTATTTGTATCAATATTCTTCCACGAGATTATGCCAAATATGATTAGTTTGTTTCCTTAGATTTCACTCCCGTACTAATTATGCATGTGAATTTACAATTAGCCTTCTTCTGATCACATGCTCTTTGAGAGAAATGTCACTATAATCGGAGGAAATTTTTTCTGAGAGCATTCTAAGAGAGGTTTGTGAAATCAAAGCTATCCATGGAAGTTTGTAAAGCGGAGTGTTTGTTATATAATAATTTTTGTCACAAGAATGATTATTCTTACTACATAGAGAATTTCACATACCAATATGACAGATGCTTATTTTTGCATAGAGTACGTACCTATGAAAGAGAAGTGTTTGGGAGACAAGTCAAAATTGAGGGTTACGTGTCTCAACGACCATGATACTAACTCACTCTAATAAGAAATCTCACATACACACATCTATTCAACTGAAGTTTATGGGTAGCTTCACTGAAAATCCTCACGAGACAACACTCATCCACTAGGGAAAACCTAGGGGTTTAATGACTATTTCATATGATAAATGCAATCGGATAAGCTACAAAAATGGCATTGTAAATAATTTTTTATTCAATTGTTATTGTATTACTAGGGACTAGTGATTCAAACTATTCTATGATCAGATTTATGTTATATACCCAAGTATAAGTGGTCGAATTGTAGTTTTCTCGGTTTATGTCCAAGATCGATCTCATGAAGATTTTTAATAATTAGGAAATAAAATGAAAATAGTGCAGTTGTTGTTTAAAATAGAACAACATGAGATAGCTTGTGAGGTGAGCTTAGATTAATAACTAGTCTAATTAAACGGTTATTTGCAGATAAATTGTGAAAAGATAATAATATAAAAACTACCATTCAGTTTAAGGATCCCATATGCTTTATATTGGTTAAATACTGGAAATGTTACCTTACAACAATTAACTTTCATGTCACTGGAAAGTAAACCGGTAGGTCTAATGTATATAAATCGTCACACAACAACTTCTTAGGTTAGCTGGTGGTATACATGACAATTGACTAACCCTAATAACCCAGTAGGACGAACCATTCATGAGGGATATTTGAGTTACTTAGTTGACCATATGATAGTAAATATGTGCATAATAAATCATAACACAGCAACTTCTTAGTTTAGCTAGTCATATATATGTGTCAATTGACTAACCCTAATAACCCAGAACGACGAGCCATTCATGAGGGATATTTGAGTTACTCAGTTGACCATATGATGGTAAATATCTGTATAATAAACCATAACACAGTAACTTCTTAGGTTAGTTGGTGGTATTAATAGATCATAACACAACAACTTCTTTGGTTAGCTGGTCATATATATGTGTCAATTGACTAACCCAAATAACCCAGAAGGACGAGCCATTCATAATGGATCATTTGAATTACTTAATTGGCAATATTATAATATGTATCAGTTAAACAACCACAATAACCCAGAAGGTCGAGTCATTCATGAGGATCATTTTGGTTATTCATCTGTCAATATTATAATATGTATCAGTTAAACAACCGTAATAACCCANAGATGAAGAAAAGAAGGAGAGAATGTGCAGAAGTATAACCAAATTAGATAACCCCTCCTAAACTCCTCTTATCTGTCATTTCGTTAACCATTGACCCCTGGCCACATTATAACCTTGAAAAAGCCCTAATTGGTCTCTAGTCTGATGCATGTGTAGGTCTTCANCGTTAACCATTGACCCCTGGCCACATTATAACCTTGAAAAAGCCCTAATTGGTCTCAAGTCTGATGCATGTGTAGGTCGTAAATCAAAATTTTGGGGTATGTTAAATAGTATTACTTTATTTGTATCAATATTCTTCCACGAGATTATGCCAAATATGATTAGTTTGTTTCCTNTACGATCGAACTCAATTCCCTAGCCCACCAAAGGCCGATAGGTTCAAAAATTTGTTTCAAAATCAAGCAATTATTTGTGAACGTAACATTGAATTGTTGGATTTTTCAGAGTTGGAAATGATTAAGACATATGTGAGGGGGCACACATCAATGTTGACGAGGATTACATTGTGGAGATGAGGGCCATACCACGAGTACTAAGGCTGAGCTACCCCCCCAAGGAGGAATGTGGACATGGATGTGGTTGGAGTTGAGTTGACGGGATTGTCAACGTTTGCTTGGGGATGAATAAGGTATATTAGGCAAGGGGAGTTGACGGACAAATACAAAAATGTTCAACTTGATTGTCGACTCAAACCTTGCCCACATTGGATGCAAGAAAGAGATCCTCCCGGAGATGGCCTGATCGCTATATGCCATAGGAAAAAATCAAAGCATAGGCCTCTCGTCCTTGATATTGACGAAGATGATGAACAAATGTGATGCAAAGAGGAATTCACTCCATTTCAACACGCTTGTGATGGAGATGTGCTTGGAACAAGGCATCGTTCCAAAGGAGCCAAGGTCACAGCGAAGGCCCAGCGGCGAGGCAGGACGTGCCAGCAGTCCAAGGCACCGATGAAGTTTAGGATGCCTTGGACGCTAAGGAGGAGAGAGAGGCTGAGCAGGCACAGGCTGAGGCTCAGGTAGGGACCAGCACCCGATGGACGCTATGAGATATTATGCTTGGCATTGAGGCCAAGTAAGATGAGATTCTCCAACAACAAGAGGAGATTCTCAGTCTTTTGCCAGGTGGAGCTGGAGGACCTTTAGGTTCTGGAGAAGCGAGAGAGAGAGAGAGAGAGTGATCTTTGTACTTAGGAGTTGATGATTGGTTGTTATTTTTGGATGATCTAAACCCTTTTTTGTGTTGAACTATGATAGTTTGTTAAATGAATGATTTTGTTTTATTATATTTATCTTCTTAAATGCATGTGTTAGTTTTAGCATTACATTGTTGTTTGTCAATGATTGATGGAACATACGTAAATATTGAGACTGTTTGTTAAAGTGATTAAGCACATGATTGGTTTGACACTTCACCTTACAATTCAGACTTAAACCACATTTCCTTGAAACATTATATTTTCTCTATGCTTAAATGTCAAATGTACATTGATATTTGTTATTCTTAAGGTACAGAATGACCAGACTTGAAAATTGAATTGATATATAACCAACATTCTTTGAAAACCTGACATAACCAATAGAGATAACAAAGAATACCATGGTAAGTTTTCGAGCCTTGCAAAACATTTACTCAAGTAAATTTTTTCACTTTCTTTCCTTGAATAGTCTCATTAAAATTGTTATTGATTGATGCAAATTGTGCAGTCTATTAATGTATTCCACAAAGAATCTGTTCATATGACAAATATATGTGCACATACTTGAGAAAGGATTTTAGGTCATCCGATGAAATTTTTGAGCTTTATCTATTTCTTTTGATACATAATCCCTTGTCAGCCATGATTGAGCCTTGAAATGATAATTCTTTTCGGTACAACCATGAATTTGACCAAGCCAAAAGAATTCTGAATCCCTACCTGGTTTATCTAATTTTAGTGCACATTTTCTAAAAGGCGGGCTTCCTAAGAATGAAAAAAAGAGAAGAAAAGGACAACCAAAAGGGAAGAATGAAATGAGAAAAGAAAAAGAATTCAACAGAAATCAATCCAGCCAAAGAATTGTGATTTGAAAGAAAAAGGGAATGAAATGAAAAGAGAACAAAGAGAGGAGCACGAGCGATTTTTCCAAAGACAAGATGAAGAAAAGAAGGAGAGAATGTGCAGAAGTATAACCAAATTAGATAACCCCTCCTAAACTCCTCTTATCTGTCATTTCGTTAACCATTGACCCCTGGCCACATTATAACCTTGAAAAAGCCCTAATTGGTCTCAAGTCTGATGCATGTGTAGGTCGTAAATCAAAATTTTGGGGTATGTTAAATAGTATTACTTTATTTGTATCAATATTCTTCCACGAGATTATGCCAAATATGATTAGTTTGTTTCCTTAGATTTCACTCCCGTACTAATTATGCATGTGAATTTACAATTAGCCTTCTTCTGATCACATGCTCTTTGAGAGAAATGTCACTATAATCGGAGGAAATTTTTTCTGAGAGCATTCTAAGAGAGGTTTGTGAAATCAAAGCTATCCATGGAAGTTTGTAAAGCGGAGTGTTTGTTATATAATAATTTTTGTCACAAGAATGATTATTCTTACTACATAGAGAATTTCACATACCAATATGACAGATGCTTATTTTTGCATAGAGTACGTACCTATGAAAGAGAAGTGTTTGGGAGACAAGTCAAAATTGAGGGTTACGTGTCTCAACGACCATGATACTAACTCACTCTAATAAGAAATCTCACATACACACATCTATTCAACTGAAGTTTATGGGTAGCTTCACTGAAAATCCTCACGAGACAACACTCATCCACTAGGGAAAACCTAGGGGTTTAATGACTATTTCATATGATAAATGCAATCGGATAAGCTACAAAAATGGCATTGTAAATAATTTTTTATTCAATTGTTATTGTATTACTAGGGACTAGTGATTCAAACTATTCTATGATCAGATTTATGTTATATACCCAAGTATAAGTGGTCGAATTGTAGTTTTCTCGGTTTATGTCCAAGATCGATCTCATGAAGATTTTTAATAATTAGGAAATAAAATGAAAATAGTGCAGTTGTTGTTTAAAATAGAACAACATGAGATAGCTTGTGAGGTGAGCTTAGATTAATAACTAGTCTAATTAAACGGTTATTTGCAGATAAATTGTGAAAAGATAATAATATAAAAACTACCATTCAGTTTAAGGATCCCATATGCTTTATATTGGTTAAATACTGGAAATGTTACCTTACAACAATTAACTTTTATGTCACTGGAAAGTAAACCGGTAGGTCTAATGTATATAAATCGTCACACAACAACTTCTTAGGTTAGCTGGTGGTATACATGACAATTGACTAACCCTAATAACCCAGTAGGACAAACCATTCATGAGGGATATTTGAGTTACTTAGTTGACCATATGATAGTAAATATGTGCATAATAAATCATAACACAGCAACTTCTTAGTTTAGCTAGTCATATATATGTGTCAATTGACTAACCCTAATAACCCAGAACGACGAGCCATTCATGAGGGATATTTGAGTTACTCAGTTGACCATATGATGGTAAATATCTGTATAATAAACCATAACACAGTAACTTCTTAGGTTAGTTGGTGGTATTAATAGATCATAACACAACAACTTCTTTGGTTAGCTGGTCATATATATGTGTCAATTGACTAACCCAAATAACCCAGAAGGACGAGCCATTCATAATGGATCATTTGAATTACTTAATTGGCAATATTATAATATGTATCAGTTAAACAACCGTAATAACCCAGAAGGTCGAGTCATTCATGAGGATCATTTTGGTTATTCATCTGTCAATATTATAATATGTATCAGTTAAACAACCGTAATAACCCAGAAGTCGAGCCATTCATGAGGATCATTTAGGTTATTCATCTGACAATGGTACCATGCTACAGTAGAACATCTTCAGTGCTCTTGGAGGTTAAGCCATGTCATTGGAACACCTTAGATATTTAACTGGCAGGTTGATGATTCATTGATGACATAATTTCGAGCACAATACCCAATTACGTACATCAGTGTATCATGCATGAAGTTTGTAATACACACACACACACACACACATATATATACATATATATATATATATATACATATGTATATATATAGATAGACAGAAAGAGCTTAATAAAACATCAGCATTTCCAGAAGTTAACTAATATTATACATATGTTTACTCTTTACTGAAGGATATAAGTAACTACTCACACCCCATTACTATAGACAAGCAATGAGTATGGATAGTTTAAATTTTAATAGTAAATACAATACACACTCGGACACTTCTTTCACAAGGAACAACTGAAATACAACTACCTTTATTATCAGTTAAGACAAAAAAGTGGCAGCAGTTCAACTATCCAAATAGAAAGATAAAATAGAAATGTAGAAATACAGAATTTCAGCAGGAGAGTAGGTCGCACCGGATCGGGAATATTTCTATGACTTTCTTTCATTTTTTTTTCTCTGTTTCTTTCTCTTCTTCTTGTCTTTTTTTTTTTTTTTTCTCTTTTTCTTTCTCTTCTTCTGGCCTTGCCCGGCTATTGAAGAAGACCATGCCTTGCTGAAATTTTGATCCTGATCATCCTGTTGTGCTAGCTTTTCTTTGTTGATTCACACTTTGATCCCTTGNTTTTTTTTTTTTTCTCTTTTTCTTTCTCTTCTTCTGGCCTTGCCCGGCTATTGAAGAAGACCATGCCTTGCTGAAATTTTGATCTTGATCATCCTGTTGTGCTAGCTTTTCTTTGTTGATTCACACTTTGATCCCTTGATCTTTCAAACTTTGACAGATTGTGCATTTTAATTTGCAATAATTCCACATCAAAACCTGAAATTTTGGACATTACGCCGATAAAATCATAGCTTATGCACAAACCCTAATTAACATTTTTTAACTGTTTTATTTTATTAAGTTAGCTTATTTACTCAATTAATTCACACTCTAATTAGGGTTAATCACACTCCCCAACTTAAACTTTACTAGTCCCTAGTAAATTATAAAAACTATTTAACAAAATTAAAATACAAACAAAGGTAAAATTATTTTTGTAGATCTTTTCACGATTGCATTTAGCATATGCAATAAGCCTTTAAACCCCTAGGTGATCCCTAGTGGACGAGTTTTATCTTGTGAAAGTTTTTAGTGAAGCTACCTACAAACTTCAGTAATTAGGAGTTCAAACTTCATATTTTTTACAAATAAAATTAAATTAATATTCCTGTGCATTGCTCGAATACTTCTTCTTCCGATCACTATAAGAGTAACACACGTTAGTTGTAATATTATCTATATATTTTTTTATAAAAATTTGTGTGTGTGTAAGGATTTCTTTATTCAAAAATCACTTAAGAAATATTACCATATCTCATGGTAGTCTTGATGTCAATCCTCCGCAGGAATACACTCAGCAAAGAATACACATATGTTATAGTGAATGTTTTCTCAAAAACTACATGTGCTTGGAATATTGTTAACAAAGTAAATAATTTCACATGTAGTTAATCAAAAGAGCGGTTATTCGAATAAAATTGGAATTTGACATAATCTCATGAAAGAATATTAATACTATATTAAATATATTATTAACAATTTTCCTTTTTAGGATAATTAAGGTTAATACAAATGCATGATTTCTGGAATCAAAACTGACTTTTTAAGGTTGTAATGTGGCCAATGGTTTAGGGTTTAAGAAACAACGTCAATGGGATTCAAAAGCTATCATTTTTTTAGCATTGTGGCACACCTCATTTTATTCTGTCAAGACTTTTGCATGATCATTTTTTATTTTTATTCTATTTTTTACTTTCTTGGCTCTTTTCTTTCTGTTTTTCTCTTTGAATTTCTTTCATGGGTTTTTCTTTTCTTTGAATTGTAAATACCCTTTTCTATTTTCTCTTTGCTTCTTTCTTCCTTTTTTTTTTTTTTTTTTTGCCTTTTCAGTATCATACTAATCTAAAAGAGGGTTGCAAGAAAATTGTGTAGCAAAGGTAGGTTTAATATATTTTCTTATGTGGCTCGGGTATTTATTTTTTAGGTTTCAAGAAAATAATATATATATATATATATATATATATATATATATATATAAGCTCAATCATGGCTGACTAAGGATATAATTTTGTAAAAGAAATGGTCAATACTTAAGATTAATAAAAAATGGCCTAAGATCATTTTTCAAAAATCATACATTAGTATAATCTTTAAATGAAAGTCTAAAAAAGATGTTAACAATATAATTTAATCAGTGCTAATCAAAACAAAAATAAGGAGATTATTCAAAGAAATTTTACCACTGAATCGAAGATTCTTATTTAAATAGATGTAGAACATCTCTCTAAGAAAGATGGGTTCAAAATCTGCAATAGGTCTTACATCTCCACTATATATGCAAAAATTGTAATATTTCACAAGGTTTTTAACAATAAAGAAATCTAATTGTGCTTAAAAGGATAAATTTAAACAAAAAATATTAAGATAATATACAACTAAAATATGAAAATCCTGCGTGATCAAATTAAGACTATTCTTGCAAAGCATTAGAATATTAACTTAACTCAGCTGTAAATCATATGAACTAGTCTTTCTAACTTAAAAATATACGTTCCATATTTAAAAAAAGAAACTTAGACACACATAAATTTAAACCAAACAAGTTCAAAACCTAAATAATTTCAAGACATAAAATAAAAGTGCATAATTTAAAAGATGAGTGAAAGATAACAAAGTTTTGTGTAGAATCTCCAGTCTTTAAGAAGTAGATGGTCCTCCTCCAAAATGCTCTCGAAGTATTCTCAACATCACTGCTTGATTTTGCTCATAATCAGTCAAGCGTTGAATTATTTGGGTGATGCTGGTACCGAGCTGGTTAACCGTGGTCTCCAATCCTAGCAGAATTTGTCTATCGGTTATGTCATCCACTGGTATGTATGGTTGATCCTCTTGTGGCTGCTGTTGTTCTTGCGGGAAAAATTCTTCAGGATCTTGGAATGGTTCCTCTTGTGGTGGAGGTTGTGCTTCGGGTTACCCTTCATGTTGTCCTCCATGACACTTCCTTAAAGAAGTTTTATCTAATGGTCCAACATGATCCACCATTTTTCATATTGGATCAACAAATATTCTCTTGTTCCTGCATAATTGAGAAACTAACATAGCATATGGAAGTGAGGGTTTTTTTCTATCCACTATAAGCAACATTTGATCCATGATTAAGTTTGGAAGATCAATTGTGTAAACCCCCATATGTTTATAGTAACATCATAATAAATTGTGTAGAAATTTTTAAGATATGTAATGGCATAGGAATGAATCATATGGGTTATAACTGTATAAATAATGATATTGTAGAAACCCGGATAAATATATGAAATCGTTTGTAATAGAAATTGTACCAACCATTTTTGATGTGCAAAGGTATGTTGTATAAGTTTGGGATGCCCTTGGAAGGATTAGAAATGGATTACAATGAAAAATAGAGAAAACAAGCAGATTCAGCAAAAGTGTACCGGTACGCCAAAGCCCAGTAGCCATACGTGTACCGGTACGCCCAGACAGATTCCATAAATTTTTAAGTCGTGAACAGTCGACCCTCCTCCACTATAAATACATAAAGACGTCCCATTTAGCCCCATTTCAACACTTCTAACCCTAAAAAACCATAGAGAGGAAGAAAGAGAGGAANTCTCTTCTTCTGGCCTTGCCCGGCTATTGAAGAAGACCATGCCTTGCTGAAATTTTGATCTTGATCATCCTGTTGTGCTAGCTTTTCTTTGTTGATTCACACTTTGATCCCTTGATCTTTCAAACTTTGACAGATTGTGCATTTTAATTTGCAATAATTCCACATCAAAACCTGAAATTTTGGACATTACGCCGATAAAATCATAGCTTATGCACAAACCCTAATTAACATTTTTTAACTGTTTTATTTTATTAAGTTAGCTTATTTACTCAATTAATTCACACTCTAATTAGGGTTAATCACACTCCCCAACTTAAACTTTACTAGTCCCTAGTAAATTATAAAAACTATTTAACAAAATTAAAATACAAACAAAGGTAAAATTATTTTTGTAGATCTTTTCACGATTGCATTTAGCATATGCAATAAGCCTTTAAACCCCTAGGTGATCCCTAGTGGACGAGTTTTGTCTTGTGAAAGTTTTTAGTGAAGCTACCTACAAACTTCAGTAATTAGGAGTTCAAACTTCATATTTTTTACAAATAAAATTAAATTAATATTCCTGTGCATTGCTCGAATACTTCTTCTTCCGATCACTATAAGAGTAACACACGTTAGTTGTAATATTATCTATATATTTTTTTATAAAAATTTGTGTGTGTGTAAGGATTTCTTTATTCAAAAATCACTTAAGAAATATTACCATATCTCATGGTAGTCTTGATGTCAATCCTCCGCAGGAATACACTCAGCAAAGAATACACATATGTTATAGTGAATGTTTTCTCAAAAACTACATGTGCTTGGAATATTGTTAACAAAGTAAATAATTTCACATGTAGTTAATCAAAAGAGCGGTTATTCGAATAAAATTGGAATTTGACATAATCTCATGAAAGAATATTAATACTATATTAAATATATTATTAACAATTTTCCTTTTTAGGATAATTAAGGTTAATACAAATGCATGATTTCTGGAATCAAAACTGACTTTTTAAGGTTGTAATGTGGCCAATGGTTTAGGGTTTAAGAAACAACGTCAATGGGATTCAAAAGCTATCATTTTTTTAGCATTGTGGCACACCTCATTTTATTCTGTCAAGACTTTTGCATGATCATTTTTTATTTTTATTCTATTTTTTACTTTCTTGGCTCTTTTCTTTCTGTTTTTCTCTTTGAATTTCTTTCATGGGTTTTTCTTTTCTTTGAATTGTAAATACCCTTTTCTATTTTCTCTTTGCTTCTTTCTTCCTTTTTTTTTTTTTTTTTTTGCCTTTTCAGTATCATACTAATCTAAAAGAGGGTTGCAAGAAAATTGTGTAGCAAAGGTAGGTTTAATATATTTTCTTATGTGGCTCGGGTATTTATTTTTTAGGTTTCAAGAAAATAATATATATATATATATATATATATATATATATATATATAAGCTCAATCATGGCTGACTAAGGATATAATTTTGTAAAAGAAATGGTCAATACTTAAGATTAATAAAAAATGGCCTAAGATCATTTTTCAAAAATCATACATTAGTATAATCTTTAAATGAAAGTCTAAAAAAGATGTTAACAATATAATTTAATCAGTGCTAATCAAAACAAAAATAAGGAGATTATTCAAAGAAATTTTACCACTGAATCGAAGATTCTTATTTAAATAGATGTAGAACATCTCTCTAAGAAAGATGGGTTCAAAATCTGCAATAGGTCTTACATCTCCACTATATATGCAAAAATTGTAATATTTCACAAGGTTTTTAACAATAAAGAAATCTAATTGTGCTTAAAAGGATAAATTTAAACAAAAAATATTAAGATAATATACAACTAAAATATGAAAATCCTGCGTGATCAAATTAAGACTATTCTTGCAAAGCATTAGAATATTAACTTAACTCAGCTGTAAATCATATGAACTAGTCTTTCTAACTTAAAAATATACGTTCCATATTTAAAAAAAGAAACTTAGACACACATAAATTTAAACCAAACAAGTTCAAAACCTAAATAATTTCAAGACATAAAATAAAAGTGCATAATTTAAAAGATGAGTGAAAGATAACAAAGTTTTGTGTAGAATCTCCAGTCTTTAAGAAGTAGATGGTCCTCCTCCAAAATGCTCTCGAAGTATTCTCAACATCACTGCTTGATTTTGCTCATAATCAGTCAAGCGTTGAATTATTTGGGTGATGCTGGTACCGAGCTGGTTAACCGTGGTCTCCAATCCTAGCAGAATTTGTCTATCGGTTATGTCATCCACTGGTATGTATGGTTGATCCTCTTGTGGCTGCTGTTGTTCTTGCGGGAAAAATTCTTCAGGATCTTGGAATGGTTCCTCTTGTGGTGGAGGTTGTGCTTCGGGTTACCCTTCATGTTGTCCTCCATGACACTTCCTTAAAGAAGTTTTATCTAATGGTCCAACATGATCCACCATTTTTCATATTGGATCAACAAATATTCTCTTGTTCCTGCATAATTGAGAAACTAACATAGCATATGGAAGTGAGGGTTTTTTTCTATCCACTATAAGCAACATTTGATCCATGATTAAGTTTGGAAGATCAATTGTGTAAACCCCCATATGTTTATAGTAACATCATAATAAATTGTGTAGAAATTTTTAAGATATGTAATGGCATAGGAATGAATCATATGGGTTATAACTGTATAAATAATGATATTGTAGAAACCCGGATAAATATATGAAATCGTTTGTAATAGAAATTGTACCAACCATTTTTGATGTGCAAAGGTATGTTGTATAAGTTTGGGATGCCCTTGGAAGGATTAGAAATGGATTACAATGAAAAATAGAGAAAACAAGCAGATTCAGCAAAAGTGTACCGGTACGCCAAAGCCCAGTAGCCATACGTGTACCGGTACGCCCAGACAGATTCCATAAATTTTTAAGTCGTGAACAGTCGACCCTCCTCCACTATAAATACATAAAGACGTCCCATTTAGCCTCATTTCAACACTTCTAACCCTAAAAAACCATAGAGAGGAAGAAAGAGAGGAAAAAATACAAGATCAAAGGGACTTTGGACTTTGGATTGAATTAAAGCCCTAGATTTCTTCAAGAACATCAAGGTAGGGGTTTCTTCCTATTCTCTTACATTGAGGCTAGGGCTTATCTTTATGTATTCTTTTGACTTTAAATCATATGTATATGCTATGAAATCATGATCCCTTGAGAATTTTGCAATCATTACCATATTTTAAACAAAGCTATGGTTATATAACCATGAGATTTCTTTTCTTGTAATAAAACCCTAGTTTTCAAAAGAGATGAATTTTCTTCTTAATTCTTCCTTTGTTCTTGACTTTGAAACCTTAGTGCTTTGTGTTGAGTAATAAAATGATGTTGTGATGATCTCTTGCTTATTTTCTTAAAATTGTTCTCTTGTATTATAAATTGTGAGAATTGGGGATTTTGGGTTTCCTCGTGTTTTAAAGAAAATGTTTGTTATTGCATCTCTTGTATGGTTGTTGTGATGGACTTGAATTACATTCGAGCACTGCCGTAGAGTGTTAGAGGTTATTCTATCCTAGTGGGGGGGAGATGGTTTCCTAACACTTGTAGTGGTTTGTTGATTGTGGGAACAACCGCTATTGTTCACGTAAGTTTGAGGCTTAGGGTGGGTATTCCTTTCCTGGGAAGGATTCGTCAATGCCATGGGAGATGGTACACGCCCTTCCTAAAGTGGTTTGTGTGAGTATGATTGGGTGAACGAGGTAAAGTCGTTGTGTAGATTCATGGGAAGCAACCAACATACATGAGAATATGGTATGACACTACTAAACGATTATGGTTATTGTGTGGAATTGGTTTTCTACAAGAGCTTGTGGAGGTATGGGACTCTACAAGAACTTGTGGGAAATAGTTTATGGTTAGAAATGATTTATTATCTATAATTTGGCGTTATCACTTCACTTAATTTATTGTTATTGTGTAAACTTGAGATCTATTTGTTCCTATTTTCTTTCAAAAATTAATATATGATATTTTCAAAATGAGACCGACTTGTTTTGCATGTTTTCTAAACCTTGTATGAGTTTGGAGAATGTTGCTGCAGAGCTTTGTGCTCACCCCCTACAAACAATATATTTTTCAGATTATGTGCTAGACGAGGAGCTAGGGGTAGATGAACAAGCACATTGGGAAGCTCCTATAGAGGGGAACGTGGACCCCGAGGTGGACGTCTAGAGTTATATTCTCTTTTGTTCTAGACTAGGGAATTTATTTTGAGACTATGTAAAGTCGATCCTTTTGTAATTTCGCTGCAAGTTAAATTTGATTCTTTTGGGATGTAATTGTCATAGCCTGACATATTCTTTTGGATATGATGGTCATGGTTGGCCTATTCTCTTGGGATGATATTGTAAATATTATATTTGATAAATGAAATGTTCTTTTATGATGGATTTATTTAGTCGCTCTTATGCTGTGAATGGTTTAGATTGTGATGTCATCCAAGGTGATTTTGGGGGCTTTATAGATTTTGGTATCAGAGCCTAGACTTTAGGTCTGACATGGGAACTGTAGGTTATAAGTTACCACTAGAGAAGTAGGAATAGGTTGAATGAAATTCTTGATTTAAATTTATACAAGCCATATACCTTAGATTAAAAGTATAGCTAGGATGTCTTGTACATCAACGAAACTAAATTGTGAATTGATGTGCATGACGGACGATAGGCGTGGACGTGGACGAGGTCGTGGTTGCCAAGCAAACCCACCACCACCACCACCTCCTGATGCCATGAACGGCATAGACCCATGTTTAAGAGAGCTTACCACTTTGGTGCAACACCAAAATGGGAAAAATAACTACAACGGTAGGGTTCATCCAGTCGCCCAAGTACCGGGTAACGGGGACGAAAACCGAAGGATGGTTGTCCTTCGAGAGTTCTTACGGCAACACCCACCTACTTTCCAAGGGAGCTCTAACCCCTTCAATGCGGATAAATGGATCCACCAGATAAAGAAAATGTTTGACGATATAATGGTTGTCAAGGATCTTTGGGTCGGCTTGGCAACATATGTTCTTGAGGGGGAGGCTGACCATTGGTGGGATTCAGTAAAGAGAAGAAGGAACGTCGATGAGCTCACTTGGGAGAAGTTTGACCAACTCTTCCAAGACAAGTACATCCCTGAATCCGTCAGGGACAAGATGAGTGCAGATTTCCTAGATCTACTAGAGGGAAGCATGACAGTGGCCGAGTACGAGAGAAGGTTTGATAAGTTATCCCGCTATGCCACAAAGTTCATATCCATATAGGCCAAGAGGGCCAAATGCTTTGAGCAGGGCTTAAGGCCTGCCATTAGGGAAAAGCTTGTGGCTCTCAAGATCTGAGACTATGGGGATCTTGTTGATAGAGCTACACTGGTGGAGAGAGACATCGAGGACAATCAGAGGTGATAGAACTTCATGAGGGGAGGTCCGATTAGGACCGATGGTAGCAATAATGGAGGGCAGAGGGCGGCACCATACCGTCGCCCAGACCAGGTGGCCGAACAGAGCCTTTAAACAGCCCGAGGAGCTGGAGGTGCACATCAGAGAGTAGACACTGACCCACGTCAATGCTTTTCATGTAGAGGTGTCGGGCACTTCAGAAATAACTGCCCATCACTTCCACCAAGAACCAATCAAGTAGCTGGGCAGGTAAATGCAAACAAGCCACCATCACCAAAGCCACTACAACAGAGACCGTTAGCAGCTCAGGCCCCAGGCAGTGCCAATCAAGGGAGAGTGTTCGCTTTGACGCAATTGGAGGAAGATGTTTCCAATGCCGTTGTGAAAGGTATTGTTCTTCTCTACAATTCTTGGGCCCGAACTTTATTTGATCCTGGTGCTACCCATTCATTTATACGCACTACATATGCTTTGATTTTGGGAAGCTAGAACATGCCTTAAGTATTGACATGCCTACGAGAGAACGGTTGGATGCTAGAAGGGTGTGTGCTTCGAATTGGGGAGCAAGAATTAATCGTAGATTTGGTTGCGTTGGACATAATATTTGGGATGAACTTGTTGTCTACCTTCTGTGCGTTAATGGATTATTTTCGTAAACGGATTTCCTTTCAATCACCGGGAGGTGTAGTTTTCAGTTTCATGAATGATCGAAATTCTTCCCATCCATTTCCTACTATGGGTGGTAGATTCTTGAAAGCTAAGGCGGGGAACAATTTAAGTTTCTTGGCCAGCTTAATGGGTGACGATCATGATAAATTCCAACCCAACATGGTATTGATTGTGTCAAATTTTTCGGATGTCTTCCCAGATGAACTACCCGGGTTACCCCCACAGAGAGAGATTGAGTTTAAAATCGATCTATATCCGGGAACTGAACTCATATCCATTGTTCCATATCGGATGTCACCTTTGGAGTTAAAGGAGCTAAGGAAACAGTTGGACCAACTTTTGGCTATTGGGTTTATCCGTTTAAGCACTTCACCTTGGGGAACCCCCGTCCTCTTTGTGAAGAAGCATGACGAAACACTTCGGTTATGCACGGATTACCAAAGGTTGAATCGGGTGACAGTAAAGAATAAATATCCATTGCCAAGGATTGACGATTTATTCGATCGGCTGAGAGGTTCCAAGTATTACACCAAGATTGATCTTCGCACGGGGTATCATTAACTGTGGATCAAGGAGGAGGATATTCCTAAGATAGTTTTTCNATGCACGGATTACCAAAGGTTGAATCGGGTGACAGTAAAGAATAAATATCCATTGCCAAGGATTGACGATTTATTCGATCGGCTGAGAGGTTCCAAGTATTACTCCAAGATTGATCTTCGCACGGGGTATCATTAACTGTGGATCAAGGAGGAGGATATTCCTAAGACAGTTTTTCATNATTTATTCGATCGGCTGAGAGGTTCCAAGTATTACACCAAGATTGATCTTCGCACGGGGTATCATTAACTGTGGATCAAGGAGGAGGATATTCCTAAGATAGTTTTTCGTACCCGATATGGTCATTTTGAATATACGGTGATGCCATTCGGATTGACTAATGCTCTAGTAGCCTTTATAGACTTGATGCATAGAGTATTTCGGCCGTATCTAGATCAGTTTGTCATTGTGTTTATTGATGACATATTAATCTATTCACAGACACAAGAGGAACATGAACATCATCTCGCAGTAGTGCTTCAAACCTTGAGAGAACATAAGTTATATGCTAAGATGAGTAAATGCAAGTTATGGATGAAGGAAGTGAAGTTCCTTGGCTATGTGGTGTCAGAACAGGGTGTAGTTGTTGACCCCGCCAACATTGAAGCAGTGATGGAGTGGGAACCTCCGAGGAACGTGACCAAAATATGTAATTTCCTGAGATTAGCAGTCTACTACCGGAGCTTTATGGAAGGGTTCTCAAAGCTTGCAATGCCGATGACTCGCCTTACGAAGAAAGGAGAAAAATTTGTGTGGACTCAAGCGTGTGAACTAGCCTTTTGCACCTTGAAGGAGAAGTTGAGAACAACTCATGTCCTAATTATTCCAAAGAGTGGGGAAGGATACNGCCTTACGAAGAAAGGAGAAAAATTTGTGTGGACTCAAGCGTGTGAACTAGCCTTTTGCACCTTGAAGGAGAAGTTGACAACAGCTCATGTCCTAATTATTCCAAAGAGTGGGGAAGGATGCGATGTTTACACCGATGCTTCATTACGAGGCTTGGGATGTGTGCTAATGTAAGAAGGTAAGGTAGTTGCTTATGGCTCGAGACAACTCAAGATTCATGAGCAAAACTATCCCACTCACGACTTTGAGCTTGCCACTGTGGTTTTTGCTCTTAATTTGTGGAGGTGTTACCTTTATGGAGAAAGGTTCCAAGTGTTTTCAGATCATAAGAGCCTCAAGTATATCTTCACACAGAAAGACTTGAATCTTCAGCAAAGAAGATGGATTGAGTATCCAGAAGATTATGATTTCACACGCAACTACCATCCGGGGAAGGCTAATGTAGTCACAGACGCACTTAGCAGAAAGTCTCAGGGAGAACTAAATGTTCTTGTTGTTCACCGGTGGAAGATGATTGGTGCTTTGGAGGAGTATGATCTGTTGGTGGATAGACAGGGAGATCAACCATGCTTGTTTAATCTTGTAACTCAACCAATCCTCCGACAAAGGATCGTAGAATTACAACGAGTAGATACCGAGTTGGAAGCTATCAGGGGTAGATTGGAGAGGAATTAGATTATTGAGAATTGGTCTATACATAATGAAGAGTTACACTTTCATGGAAGACTATGTGTACCAAACAATGAGCAAGTCAGGGATGAAGTGTTGGGGGAGTGTCATCGTTCAAAATTTTCAATACATCCAGGTAGCACCAAGATGTATAGAGACATGAAGCGTCAATATTGGTGGAAAGGGATGAAACAAGATGTGGTCAAGTACGTTGCAAAGTGTGTGGTGTGTCAGCAGGTGAAGATTGAGCATCAAAAGCAAGAGCATTACTACAATCCTTGCCTATTCCAGAGTGGAAGTGGGATCACATCACCATGGACTTCGTGTCGGGTTTTTCACAGACTTCACAAGGTCATAATGTCGTATGGGTCATTGTAGATAGATTTACCAAGTCTGCTCATTTCTTGAGTATGAAGACTACAGATACTTTGGAGACCTTGAGCAAGTTGTATATTCGTGAGATCGTTAGGCTACATGGAGTTCCGCTCTCTATCGTGTCGGATTGTGATTCTCGTTTTGTGGTGCAATTTTGGCAAAGTCTACAATGAGCTATGGGGACAGAGTTACACTTTAGCACCACATTTCATCCCCAAACGGATGTCCAATCCGAGAGGGTGATACAGATTTTGGAAGACATGTTGCGTGCTTTTGTGATGGACATCAAAGGAGGTTGGAGCCATCATTTGCCATTGGTGGAGTTCGCGTATAATAATAATTTTCAATCTAGTATTGGCATGGCACCTTATGAAGCATTGTATGGGAGACCATGTAGGTCACCGACTTGTTGGCTAGAAGCTGGAAAGACTAGTTTGTTTGGGCCAGATATTGTTCGGTAGACTACGGAGAAAATTTAACTCATCCGGGAGAGACTACGCATGGCACAAAGTAGACAGAAAAGCTATGCAGATCGAATACAAAGACCGTTGGAATTCCAAGAAGGGGACTACGTATACCTCAAGGTGTCACCCAAATTGGGAGTGTTGAGATTTGGCAAGAAAGGAAAGTTAGCTCCAAGGTATATCGGACCCATTCGAGGTGATCAAAGCGGTGGGCAAAGTGGCGTATCAACTACGGTTACCAGCTCAGCTGTCGGGAGTGCATGATGTGTTCCATGTTTCGATGTTAAGAAAGTGTCAATTGGATACCATGCATGTCGAAGATTTGGAGGATATTGAAGTTCAAGATGGAGCAACATATGAAGAACAACCGGTGGAGATTCTCGATACCAAGGAGAAGGTGCTTCATAATAAAATCATCCAATTGGTGAAGGTCTTGTGGCAACATCATGGGGTGGAAAAAGCTATTTGAGAACCGGAGCTGGAGATGCGAGAGAAGTACCCTCATTTATTCGCTACTTGAGGTAAGTTTCGAGGATGAAACTTTCTTTAAGGGGGGTGAATTGTAAACCCCCACATGTTTATAGTAATATCATAATAAATTGTGTAGAAATTTTTAATGTATGTAATGGCGTAGGAATGAATCATATGGGTTATAACCGTAGAAATAATGATATTATGGAAACCTGGATAAATATATGAAATTGTTTGTAATAGAAATTGTACCAACCATGTTTGATGTGCAAAGCTATGTTGTATAAGTTTGGGATGGCCTTGGAAGGAATAGAAATGAAAAATAGAGGAAACAGGCAGATTTAGCAAAAGCGTACCGGTACACCGAAGTCCAGTAGTCNTATAAGTTTGGGATGGCCTTGGAAGGATTAGAAATGAAAAATAGAGGAAACAGACAGATTTAGCAAAAGCGTACCGGTACGCCGAAGTCCAGTAGCCATACTGTACCAGTACGCCCAGACAGATTCCAGAAATTTTTAAGTCACGAACAGTCGGCCCTCCTTCCACTATAAATACATAAAGACGTCCCATTTAGCCCCATTTCAACACTTCTAACCCTAGAAAACCTTAAAGAGGAAGAAAGAGACGGAAAAACACAAGATCAAAGGGGCTTTGCACTTTGGATTGAATTAAAGCCCTAGATTTCTTCAAGAACATCAAGGTAGGGGTTTCTTCCTATTCTCTTACATTGAGGTTAGGGCTTATCTTTATGTATTCTTTTGACTTTAAATCATATGTATATGCTATGAAATCATGATCCCTTGAGAATTTTGCAATCATTACCATGTTTTAAACAAAGATATGGTTATATAACCATGAGATTTCTTTTCTTGTTATAAAACCCTAGTTTTTCAAAAGAGATGGATTTTCTTCTTAATTCTTCTTCTGTTCTTGACTTTGAAACCTTAGTGCTTTGTGTTGAGCAATAAAATGATGTTGTGATGATCTCTTACTTATTTTCTTAAAATTGTTCTCTTGTACTACAAATTGTGAGAATTGGGGATTTGGGTTTCCTCGTGTTTTAAAGAAAATGTTTGTTATTGCATCTCTTGTATGGTTGTTGTGATGGACTTAAATTACATTCGAGTACTGTCGTAGAATGTTAGAGGTTAGTCTATCTCAGTGGGGGTGAGATGGTTTCCTAACACTTGTAGTGGTTTGTTGATTGTGGGAACAACCGTTATTGTTCACGTAAGTTCGAGGCTTAGGGTGGGTATACCTTTCTTGGGAAGGATTCGTTAATGCCATGGGAGACGATATACGCCCTTCCAAATTATGATTGGGTAAATGAGGTAAAGTCGTTGTGTAGATTCATGGGAAGCAACCAACATACATGAGAATGTGGGATGACACTACTGAACGATTATGGTTATTGTGTGGAACTGGTTTTCTACAAGAGCTTGTGGAGGTATGAGAATCTACAAGAACTTGTGGGAACATAGTTTATGGTTAGAAATGATTTATTATCGGTAATTTGGCGTTATCACTTCACTTAATTTATTGTTATTGTGTAAACTTGAGATCTATTGAAATGTTCCCGTTTTCTTTCAAAAATTAATATATGATATTTGCCAAATGAGACCGACTTGTTTTGCATGTTTTCTAAACCTTGTATGAGTTTGGGAGAATGTTACTACAGAGCTTAGTACTCACCCCCTACAAACAATATATTTTTCAGATTATGTGCTAGACGAGAAGCTAGGGGTAGATGAACAAGCACATTGGGAAGCTCCTATAGAGGGGAATGTGGATCCTGAGGTGGACATTTNTTTTGCATGTTTTCTAAACCTTGTATGAGTTTGGGAGAATGTTACTACAGAGCTTAGTACTCACCCCCTACAAACAATATATTTTTCAGATTATGTGCTAGACGAGAAGCTAGGGGTAGATGAACAAGCACCTTGGGAAGCTCCTATAGAGGGGAATGTGGATCCTGAGGTGGACATCTAGAGTTATATTCTCTTTTGTTCTAGACTAGGAAATTTATTTTGAGACCATGTAAAGTCGATCTTTTTGTAATTCAGCTACAAGTTAAATTTGATTCTATTGGGATGTAATTGCCATAGTCTGACATATTCTTTTGGATATGATGGCCATGGTTGGCCTATTCTCTTGGGATGATATTGTAAATATTATATTTGATGAATGAAATGTTCTTTTATGATGGATTTATTTAGTCGCTCTTATGCTGTGAATGATTTAGATTGTGATGTCATCCAAGGTGGTTTTGGGGGCGTTACAAATTGTGTGTCCCATCCCAAATGCATATACAAAGTAGGTCTGCTCAGTATAAATCTAATTTTTCTGAGTTTGGAGTAACAAACTGTTCACTGTTATCAAATTTAGAATTCGGTATTTGTCGGTCAAATCCTCTTGCTTTATGTATTTATTTGAACTACCCCAAACAAACTCTGGATTACCCGTCAATTCTCTCCCTATGATTGTTAAATCAGGCAGTTCAGTGTAANTAGGATGTCTTGTACATCAACGAAACTAAATTGTGAATTGATGTGCATGACGGACGATAGGCGTGGACGTGGACGAGGTCGTGGTTGCCAAGCAAACCCACCACCACCACCACCTCCTGATGCCATGAACGGCATAGACCCATGTTTAAGAGAGCTTACCACTTTGGTGCAACACCAAAATGGGAAAAATAACTACAACGGTAGGGTTCATCCAGTCGCCCAAGTACCGGGTAACGGGGACGAAAACCGAAGGATGGTTGTCCTTCGAGAGTTCTTACGGCAACACCCACCTACTTTCCAAGGGAGCTCTAACCCCTTCGATGCGGATAAATGGATCCACCAGATAAAGAAAATGTTTGACGATATAATGGTTGTCAAGGATCTTTGGGTCGGCTTGGCAACATATGTTCTTGAGGGGGAGGCTGACCATTGGTGGGATTCAGTAAAGAGAAGAAGGAACGTCGATGCATTCACTTGGGAGAAGTTTGACCAACTCTTCCAAGACAAGTACATCCCTGAATCCGTCAGGGACAAGATGAGTGCAGATTTCCTAGATCTACTAGAGGGAAGCATGACAGTGGCCGAGTACGAGAGAAGGTTTGATAAGTTATCCCGCTATGCCACAAAGTTCATATCCATATAGGCCAAGAGGGCCAAATGCTTTGAGCAGGGCTTAAGGCCTGCCATTAGGGAAAAGCTTGTGGCTCTCAAGATCTGAGACTATGGGGATCTTGTTGATAGAGCTACACTNCTACAAAACTTTGCTAACCACTCTTTTTCTTGTCAACTAAAAAATGGTTGTTTTTATTTTTTTATTTGTTATTTATTATTTACTGATTTTCCTAATTAATCTATAGTTATTTACATTTATTTATAAATATGTATAATTATACATCATTTGATCATACTGATTCAGAATCAGAACTGTTTAGATCACTAATACTAGTGACACGGTTAACTTCATTTCTTACATATCTGGTTAGCATTGGGGTAGAATAGGATGGCGTCTTAGGATATTCCATACTCTGCCCATACTTAATCCACTGAATACGATCTAACGCTCGACTTGAGATTGGTTCCGCACATTGATTATATATTATTGTTTTAGAAGTTGAAAATTGACTTACTATGTGGTTCTTTAACGTCTATGTAAACCCCCACATGTCTAAACTATCAACAATCGTCCAATTAGCTTCGTTTTACATTTAACGCCTCCATTTATATCCTAAATCAAAATATAAGAATAATAAGTATATTTAGGCTCCAAATAAGTTTAAAAGGGTAAATATTAAAAGAGGAAAAAAAATGATATTTTGCATTCTCATCAATTAGCTAGCTTAGAGGAATTGAAGAAAAATGTTCATGGATATACTAGTTCTACATCATGTTGTTATAAATGATTCTAGGAGACGGATGGTAATTTGGTTTGGTTAATGAATGATGCTAGACATGGATCTTTATACAAGCCATACTATCTATATTGGAGATGGGTATGAGATAGAATTTGTGACAAAAGACATCCAAACTCGAGTTAGACAAGTATAGAAGAACCAAGCAGTCCAGCAGATTACCTTTCACCAATTTGATCATAACTCTTTGTTGGAAAGTCCAAATTGTGCACTGTTATTTTTTTTAGAACTCTAACTCGTATATCTTTCCAACCATATAGGTCACACATACTAGAAATATCTTAGTCAAATCAGTTTATTCTCCGAAGTTGATCACAAATCTATACTGTGGTGTTCCTTGGATAGTAAAGTGTTGTATTTTCTTCTTAGACTTTGAAGGTGTAAACCCCCACATGTTTATCTTAATATAGTAATGTACTTATTTAGTGATTCTTATATATGTAATGATGTAAGAATAAACCATATATATTGAAACAGTAAGAATAAATACTATGGAGGAATAAAATAATAATTTTAATGTTTCGAGTGTAAATTTATTTTAGTTTTAAAAAAAAATCATAAAAATAATTTTTTTCTAGTTAAAATAACATCAAAAAT
>CAUOFW020002325.1:570007-582297 GCA_963454935.2 Ilex paraguariensis
TTAAAAATTGATATATGTTATTTACGAAATGAGACCGACCGATTTTTATCTGTTTTCTAAACCTTGTTCGAGTTTGGGAGGATTTTTCTACAAAGCTTCGTGCTCACCCCCTACAGTTAAACATTTTACAGATTATGGGCCAGAGGAGGAGCTCGGTGCTAACGAGCCGGGCCATGTAGAAGCTTCATTAGAGGGGTACTTGGATCCCGAGTGGGACATCTAGAGATGTCGTTTATTTTTGGTGCTAGACTAGGAACGACTATGTACAATCATGTAAAGTCTAGTATTTTGTTTATTCCACTGCTAAGTTCAAATGTAATCCTTTTGATGTAGTAGCCCTGGTTTGGGCTTATTCTTTTGCATAATGTTGTAAATATTTTATGGATAAATGGACCCAGTGTGGTCAATGTAATATAATTGCACAGGTTGTGTTTTGGGTAGAGCTCCCCGAACAAAGGAGACTCTGCCCGATTGTTATTAAATTAAGGACCCCCGGTTATTTATGAATTCTATTAGTTGTTCTCATGGTATGAATAATATTAGAAGGTAATGCCTTCCAGGGTGATTTTTGGGGCGTTACAAAATTTTAGTATTAGAGCTTAGGCTTTAGGTCTTACATGGGAGCTACGTAGAAGTGGTCATGGAGGCCAAGCACCACTGCCGTCACCACCTCCTGATGCCATGGAAGGCATATATCAATGCTTGAGGGAGCTCAACACTCTGGTGTAAAGCCAGAATGGAAACAACAACAACCACAACCACAATGGTGGAGCGTATCCTCTAGGGCAAGTACTGGGCAATGGAAACGGAGATCGAAGGATAGTAGTTCTTTTAGAATTTCTGAGGCAACGTCCACCTACGTTTCAGGGGAGCTCTCAACTCTTAGAAGTGGATAATTGGATTCGTCGTATAAGGAAGATTTGTGATGGCATGGGAGTTATCGAGGACTTGAGGGTTGGCTTGGCTACTTACTTGTTCGAGGGGGAGGCCGACCATTGGTGGGATTCGGTAAAGAGATGGAGGAACCCCGATGCACTTACTTGGGATGAGTTTGACCAAATCTTCCAAGACAAATATTTTCCCAAGTCGGTTAGAGATAAGATGAGTGCTGATTTCCTCGCTCTTCGACAGGGTAGCTTGACTGTGTTGGAGTATGAGAGGAAGTTTGACGAGTTATCCAGATATGCCACAGAGTTCATCTCCATAGAGGCTAGGAGGATCAAGCATTTCGAGCAGGGTTTGAGGCCGGCAATTAGAGATAAGCTTGTGGCTCTCAGGATCCGTGACTATGGGGACATAATGGATAGATCTGCACTAGTAGAGAGGGATATGAAGGATAGTCAGAGGAGGCAGACTACCATGAGGGGAGGTCCAATTTGGGCGGGTACTAGTAGTAGTGAAGCGCAGAGAGCGGCACCCTACTGTCGCCCAGATCATGCAGGGGGACAGAGACCTCAGATAGCTCGAGGAGCAGGAGGTGTACCAGGGATGACAGCCACAAACCCCCGTCAGTGTTTCGCATGTGGAGGAGTGGGGCACTTTAGACATAATTGCCCATTGTTTCCACCGAGGGACAACCAAGCGACAGGACAAGTGGCTGCAAATAAGCCACTATAGCAGCAGAGGCCGTTGGGAGCTCTAGCCCTAGGCAGTGCCACTCAGGGGAGAGTATTTGCCTTGACCCAACCGGAGGAAGATGCCTCCAATGCCGTTGTGGAAGGTATCATTCTTCTCTACAATTCTTGGGCCCGAATTTTATTTGATCCCGGTGCGACTCATTCTTTTATACGTACTGCGTATGCTATTAATTTGGGATTGGGTTTCGAGAAGCTAGAACATGCATTGAATGTTGACTTGCCTACGGGAGAATAGTTGGGTACCAGCCGGGTCTACAAGGGTTGCGTGCTTCGTATTGGGGAGCACGAATTGATTGCGGATTTGGTTGCTCTAGATATGAAGGGGTATGACGTTATATTCGGGATGAACTTGTTGTCCACTTTCCAGGCGATAATGGTTTGTTTCCGCAAGCGGATTACATTTCAGTTACCAGGGGGGATATTTTTCAGTTTTATCAATGACCAAAGTTCTTCCCATCCATTTCCTACTACGGGTAGTANAGGCGATAATGGTTTGTTTCCGCAAGCGGATTACATTTCAGTTACCAGGGGGGATAGTTTTCAGTTTTATCAATGACCAAAGTTCTTCCCATCCATTTCCTACTACGGGTAGTAAATTCTTGAAAGCTAAGGTGGGAAGCCATTTGAGTTTCTTAGCTAGCTTGATGGGAGATGATCGGGATAAATTCCCTACGGACGTAGTGTTGATAGTATCAAATTTTTGGGATGTCTTCCTAGAGGAATTACCAGGGTTACCCCCACAAAGAGAGATTGAGTTCAAGATTGATCTTTATCCGGGAATCGAACCCATATCCATTGCTCCCNTTTGTATGGTGGTTGTGATGGACTTGGCTTGCCATCAAGAGATGTCATAGAGTGTTAGAGATTAGTCTATCCTAGTGGGGGTGAGATGGTTTTCTAACACTTGTAGTGGGTTGTCATCTGGTAATGCGACCATTATCGTTTACTGGAGTTCGAACAATGGATGATATATTTTTCCTGGGAAGGGACTTGTCCTTGCCATTGGGATGGTAGACGCCCTTTCCTAAAGTGCTTGTGATTGTGATCATGATTGTGATTGGTGGACTAGGTATAATCGTTAGGTAGATTCATTAGAAGCAATCAACAAACAGGATAAGGGGATGAACCAAAATACATGGGATGATGGGTTGGATCGTCTTGCCAGTGCATTGGTATGGGACAATGCATCGGAAGACGCCTTTCCTAAATGGCTTAAATTTAAAAATGGTATATTGTTGTGAAATTTACTTTATTCTTTCACTTGATTATTGTTACGGTTTAAACTGGGGATCTATTTAAAATGTCCTATTTTCCTTAAAAATTGATATATGTTATTTACGAAATGAGACCGACCGATTTTTATCTGTTTTCTAAACCTTGTTCGAGTTTGGGAGGATTTTTCTACAAAGCTTCGTGCTCACCCCCTACAGTTAAACAGTTTACAGATTATGGGCCAGAGGAGGAGCTCGGTGCTAACGAGCCGGGCCATGTAGAAGCTTCATTAGAGGGGTACTTGGATCCCGAGTGGGACATCTAGAGATGTCGTTTATTTTTGGTGCTAGACTAGGAACGACTATGTACAATCATGTAAAGTCTAGTATTTTGTTTATTCCACTGCTAAGTTCAAATGTAATCCTTTTGATGTAGTAGCCCTGGTTTGGGCTTATTCTTTTGCATAATGTTGTAAATATTTTATGGATAAATGGACCCAGTGTGGTCAATGTAATATAATTGCACAGGTTGTGTTTTGGGTAGAGCTCCCCGAACAAAGGAGACTCTGCCCGATTGTTATTAAATTAAGGACCCCCGGTTATTTATGAATTCTATTAGTTGTTCTCATGGTATGAATAATTTTAGAAGGTAATACCTTCCAGGGTGATTTTTGGGGCGTTACAAAATTTTAGTATTAGAGCTTAGGCTTTAGGTCTTACATGGGAGCTACGTAGAAGTGGTCATGGAGGCCAAGCACCACTGCCGTCACCACCTCCTGATGCCATGGAAGGCATATATCAATGCTTGAGGGAGCTCAACACTCTGGTGTAAAGCCAGAATGGAAACAACAACAACCACAACCACAATGGTGGAGCGTATCCTCTAGGGCAAGTACTGGGCAATGGAAACGGAGATCGAAGGATAGTAGTTCTTTTAGAATTTCTGAGGCAACGTCCACCTACGTTTCAGGGGAGCTCTCAACTCTTAGAAGTGGATAATTGGATTCGTCGTATAAGGAAGATTTGTGATGGCATGGGAGTTATCGAGGACTTGAGGGTTGGCTTGGCTACTTACTTGTTCGAGGGGGAGGCCGACCATTGGTGGGATTCGGTAAAGAGATGGAGGAACCCCGATGCACTTACTTGGGATGAGTTTGACCAAATCTTCCAAGACAAATATTTTCCCAAGTCGGTTAGAGATAAGATGAGTGCTGATTTCCTCGCTCTTCGACAGGGTAGCTTGACTGTGTTGGAGTATGAGAGGAAGTTTGACGAGTTATCCAGATATGCCACAGAGTTCATCTCCATAGAGGCTAGGAGGATCAAGCATTTCGAGCAGGGTTTGAGGCCGGCAATTAGAGATAAGCTTGTGGCTCTCAGGATCCGTGACTATGGGGACATAATGGATAGATCTGCACTAGTAGAGAGGGATATGAAGGATAGTCAGAGGAGGCAGACTACCATGAGGGGAGGTCCAATTTGGGCGGGTACTAGTAGTAGTGAAGCGCAGAGAGCGGCACCCTACTGTCGCCCAGATCATGCAGGGGGACAGAGACCTCAGATAGCTCGAGGAGCAGGAGGTGTACCAGGGAGGACAGCCACAAACCCCCGTCAGTGTTTCGAATGTGGAGGAGTGGGGCACTTTAGACATAATTGCCCATTGCTTCCACCGAGGGACAACCAAGCGACAGGACAAGTGGCTGCAAATAAGCCACTATAGCAGCAGAGGCCGTTGGGAGCTCTAGCCCTAGGCAGTGCCACTCAGGGGAGAGTATTTGCCTTGACCCAACCGGAGGAAGATGCCTCCAATGCCGTTGTGGAAGGTATCATTCTTCTCTACAATTCTTGGGCCCGAATTTTATTTGATCCCGGTGCGACTCATTCTTTTATACGTACTGCGTATGCTATTAATTTGGGATTGGGTTTCGAGAAGCTAGAACATGCATTGAATGTTGACTTGCCTACGGGAGAATAGTTGGGTACCAGCCGGGTCTACAAGGGTTGCGTGCTTCGTATTGGGGAGCACGAATTGATTGCGGATTTGGTTGCTCTAGATATGAAGGGGTATGACGTTATATTCGGGATGAACTTGTTGTCCACTTTCCGGGCGATAATGGTTTGTTTCCGCAAGCGGATTACATTTCAGTTACCAGGGGGGATATTTTTCAGTTTTATCAATGACCAAAGTTCTTCCCATCCATTTCCTACTACGGGTAGTAAATTCTTGAAAGCTAAGGTGGGAAGCCATTTGAGTTTCTTAGCTAGCTTGATGGGAGATGATCGGGATAAATTCCCTACGGACGTAGTGTTGATAGTATCAAATTTTTGGGATGTCTTCCTAGAGGAATTACCAGGGTTACCCCCACAAAGAGAGATTGAGTTCAAGATTGATCTTTATCCGGGAATCGAACCCATATCCATTGCTCCCTACCAGATGGCACCCTTGGAGTTGAAGGAGCTGAGGAAGCAGTTGGATCATTTGTTGGCGATTAGGTTTATCAATTTAAGTACTTCACCTTAGGGAGCCCCGGTCCTCTTTGTGAAGAAAACGGATGAGACATTACGGTTGTGCACAGATTACCGGATGTTGAATCGGGTTACTGTGAAGAATAAATACCCTTTGCCACGAATTGATAACTTATTTGATCAGTTGAAGGGTTCGAAGTATTACTTNTGTGATTGGTGGACTAGGTATAATCGTTAGGTAGATTCATTAGAAGCAATCAACAAACAGGATAAGGGGATGAACCAAAATACATGGGATGATGGGTTGGATCGTNTCAAGATTGATCTTCGCACAGGGTATCATCAATTACGGATAAAGGAGGAAGATATTCCTAAGACTGCCTTCCGTACACGGTATGGCCATTTCGAGTATACGGNTGAAGTATTACTTCAAGATTGATATTCGCACAGGGTATCATCAATTACGGATAAAGAAGGAAGATATTCCTAAGACTGCCTTCCGTACACGGTATGGCCATTTCGAGTATACGGTGATGCTGTTCGGATTGACTAATGCTCCAGCAGCCTTCATAGATTTGATGCACATGATATTTCAGCCANCTTAAATTTAAAAATGGTATATTGTTGTGAAATTTACTTTATTCTTTCACTTGATTATTGTTACGGNCGGTGATGCTGTTCGGATTGACTAATGCTCCAGCAGCCTTCATAGATTTGATGCACATGATATTTCGGCCATATTTAGATCAGTTTGTCATTATGTTTATTGATGACATCTTGATTTATTCACAGACCCAAGAGGAGCATGGACGTCATCTCTCGTTTGTGTTACAAACATTGAGAGAACATAAATTATATGCGAAGATGAGTAAGTGCAAGTTTTGGATGAAGGAAGTGAAATTCCTTGGTCATGTTGTGTCTGAACAAGGGGTAGCCATTGATCTTGCAAAGATTGAGGCCGTGATGAAATGGGAACCACCGAAGAATGGGACGGAAGTACGCAGTTTCTTGGGGTTAGCCAGCTATTATCGTAGGTTTGTGGAAGGGTTCTCAAAGCTTGCAATCCTGATGACTCGCCTCACAAGGAAGGGAGGAAAATTCGTATAGACTCAAGCGTGTGAGCTAGCCTTTCGCACCTTGAAGGAGAAGTTGACAACAGCGCCTATCCTCATTATACCTAGTAGTGTGGAAGGATATGACGTCTACACCGATGCTTCACTACGAGGTTTGGGATGTGTGCTAATGCAAGGAGGAAAGATGGTTGCCTATGGCTCTAGGCAACTCAAGGTTCATGAACAGAACTATCCCACCCATGACTTAGAGCTTGCCGCTGTGGTCTTTGCCCTTAAGTTATGGAGGTGTTATTTGTATGGAGAGAAATTCCAAGTGTTCTCTGATGATAAGAGCCTCAAGTATATCTTCACACAGAAAGACTTGAATCTTCGGCAAAGAAGGTGGATTGAGTACCTAGAAGACTACGATTTCACACTCAACTACCATCCAGGAAAGGCGAATGTAGTAGCCGATGCACTTAGCAGGAAGTCTCGGGGTGAACTCAATGTTTCCATAGGTGAATGGAAGATGAAGGATGCCCTTGGAGATTATGACCTATGGGTTGGAGAAGATGGATCCCAACCATGCTTGTTCAATCTTGTGGTTCAACCTATTCTCCAACGTAGGGTTGTGGAATTGCAATGCTTGGATCCTGAATTAGCGTTGATTCGAGCTAAATTGGAGAATGGAGAAACTATGGAGGGTTGGTCTTTGAGAAACGGAGAATTGAGATATGGGGAGAAGCTATGTGTTCCCGATGATTCGTCCTTAAATGAGGAGATACTTGGAGAGTGTCATCGCTCTAAGTTTGCTATCCACCCTGGTAGCACAAAAATGTATAGGGACATGAAGCGCCAATATTGGTGGAAGGGAATGAAGAAGGATGTGGCAAGGTTCATAGCACGATGTGCGGTGTGCCAGTAGGTGAAGATTGAACATCAAAAGCCAGGAGAATTACTATAGTCTTTGCCTATCCTAGAGTGGAAGTGGGATCACATCACCATGGATTTTGTGTCGAGTTTACCATGGACGTCGCGCGGGCATAATGCAGTATGGGTTATTGTGGATAGACTCACCAAGTCCGCTCATTTTTTGGGTATGAAGACCACAGACATATTCGAGACTTTGAGCCAGCTGTATATCCGTGAGATTGTGCGATTACATGGAGTTCCGCTTTCTATCATGTCGGATCATGATTCTCGGTTTGTAGCGCGGTTCTGGCAAAGTCTACAACAAGCCATGGGAACAGAGTTACATTTCAGCACAGCTTTTCATCCTCAAATGGATGGCCAATCCGAGAGGGTGATACAGATTGTGGAAGACATGTTACGTGCTTGCGTGTTGGACTTCAAAGGAAGCTGGAGTGATCACTTGCCATTGGTGGAGTTTGCGTATAACAACAGCTATCAAGCAAGCATTGGGATGGCACCATATGAAGCATTGTATGGAAGACCGTGTAGATCCCCGACGTATTGGTTGGAATCCGGTGAGAATAGTTTGTTTGGATCGGAGATTGTTCGAGAAACTATCGAGAAAATTCAACTCATTCGAGGGAGGCTACGCAAGGCACAAAGTCGACAGAAAAGCTATGCGGATCAAAGACGAAGACCATTGGAATTCAAAGTGGGAGACTACGTGTTCCTCAAAGTGTCGCCCAAGAAAGGAGTATTTAGATTCGGCAAGAAAGGAAAGTTAGCGCCAAGATATACCGGGCCATTTGAAGTGATCAAAGTTGTGGGCAAAGCGACGTATCAGTTGTGGTTACCGGCTTAGTTGTCTGGGGTACATAACGTGTTCCACGTGTCGATGTTGAGAAAGTTTCAATCGGATGCAACACCAGTCGTAGACTTGGAAGATATTGAAATTCAAGACGGAGCAACCCATGAAGAATAACCGGTGAAGATTCTCGACGCCAAAGAGAATGTACTCCGCAACAAAGTCATCTGACTAGTAAAGGTTTTGTGGCAATACCATTGAGTGGTAGAAGCTACTTGGGAACCGGAGCTAAAAATGGGAGAAAAGTACCCGCACTTATTCGCTACTTGAGGTAAGTTTCGAGGACAAAACTTTCTTTAAGGGGGTGGATTGTAAACCCCCACATGTCTAAACTATCNGGTTTTGTGGCAATACCATTGAGTGGTAGAAGCTACTTGGGAACCGGAGCTAAAAATGGGAGAAAAGTACCCGCACTTATTCGCTACTTGAGGTAAGTTTTGAGGACAAAACTTTCTTTAAGGGGGTGGATTGTAAACCCCCACATGTCTAAACTATCAACAATCGTCCAATTAGCTTCGTTTTGCATTTAACGTTTCTATTTACATCCTAAGTCAAAATATAAGAATAATAAGTATATTTAGGCTTCAAATAAGTATAAAAGGCTAAATATTAAAAGAGAAAAAAAATATGACATTTTGCATTTTCATCAATTAGCTAGCTTAGAGTAATTGAATAAAAATGTTGATGGATATACTAGTTCTACATGATGTTGTTATAAATGATTCTAGGAGACGGATGACAATTTGGTTTGGTTAATGAATGATGCTAGACATGGATCTTTATACAAGCCATACTATCNACTTGTCTTGGAGGAAGGTTAGCCTGGCTTGAATGAGCGGGCAGTTCCTTCATTGGAGTTGCTGGTTGTAAGGGACCTGGAACTACTACTGGAGTTGGTACCCTTACAGGGAAGTCTCGTTTCACCATTGCGATAGTGTCGCTATGCTGAAACCTGGGCCACCATTTGGCATAGAATTGTCNAGTCCGGCAAACTACCTTTCATCAATTTGATCATAACTCTTTGTTGAAAGTCCAAATTGTGCACTGTTATTTTTTTTAGAACCCTAACTCGTATATCTTTCCAACCATATAGGTCACACATACTAGAAATATCTTAGTCAAATCAGTTTATTCTCCGAAGTTGATCACAAATCTGTACTATGGTGTTCCTTGGATACTAAGTGTTGTATTTTCTTCTTAGACTTTGAAGGTGTAAACCCCCACATGTTTATCTTAATATAGTAATGTACTTGTTTAGTGATTCTTATATATGTAATGATGTAAGAATAAACCNCCATGCAGGAATATGGCTTTTGAAATCTTTATGGAAATTAAGGAACCAGGAATGGGTCAAATCCTCATTCTGGTAAAGTAATATTTTTGACCACGATTCAATGTAGTCATAATAATTGAATTGTCTGCTGTGANTTATATTTTGAAACCGTAAGAATAAATACTAGGGAGGAATAAAATAATAATTTTAATGTTTCGAGTGTAAATTTATTTTAGTTTTGAAATAAATAATAAAAATAAATATTTTTAGGTTACAATAACATTAAAAATGAATCCAAAACATCGGAAAACCTTAGGGTAGTCATATGGATCAAATTAGAGATTTTTAGTGGCAAAACTGTAATTTTTGAGAAAACAAAAACAGACTATGAACAGTATTTTTCGGGGTTGGCTGTGTTTAAAACACTGATTTTAGCCCCTTTACCCTCATTTCTTTCACTCCACTCTCACCCCACACCTCTTGGAACCCTAGGAGAAGGTAAAGGAAAAGNATCTGGGAGGAAAGCCTTTACAAGATCTTTTGGATCCTTGTATTTGGAATGGGCTAGTTCAATGGCTAGGACATTCTCAGAATAGGCTTTGACATAGTCGACCTTTGGGCCTAATTGGGCTACAAAGGGTTNTATATTCTTGCAAATATTGTCATGTTTAAAACAAGACTATGGTTGGATTGCCATGAAACTTCTATTTCTTATTTTGAAAACCCTTGTTCTCATGAGAGGTGGNTTCTCAGAATAGGCTTTGACATAGTCGACCTTTGGGCCTAATTGGGCTACAAAGGGTTGTGAGGCCTGATAAGGGTTTTTCATGGCACTAGTGGTCCTGACAGGTTGCTGTTGGGCCATTTGGGTGAAGGTTAATGNACTTTGTATTGAGTAATAAATAATGTTGTTGTGATCTCTTGTATTTTTCCTTAATTAGTTATTGGAATTGTTACATGATAAATTTGAGAATTTTGAGATATGCTTGTAAAAATGAGAAATTGTGGATTTTGTATTTATTTGGAATTGTTGGTGAATTGAGGATATTTTGATTTTCTCATTCGTATGGTGGTTGTGATGGGCTTGGCTTGCCATCGAGAGATGTCAGANTTGGAATTTTTGGAGGAGGTTCCGGATGTACTAGGTTTCCTGTCTGCCATGAGGTTCCTGCAAAAATTCTCTGGTTAGGAAATCAGGAATATAATTGTTTTCTCCTTTGATATATTCTATATCAAAATCGAAAATACTTAAAATAGATTGCCAACGAGCAAAAATTTGCTTAGCAGCTATATTTTTGACATNAACACTTGTAGTGAGTTGTCATCTGGTAATGTGACCACTATTGTTCACTGGAGTTCGAACAAGGGATGATATATTTTTCCTAGGAAGGGACTCGTCACTGCCATTGGATGGTAGACACCCTTTCCTAAGGTGTTTGTGGTTGTGATCGTAATTGTGATTGGTGGACTAGGTATAATCATTGGGTAGATTCATTGGAAGCAATCAATATACAGGTTAAGGGGATGAACCAAAATACATGGGATGATGGGTTGGATCGTCTTGCCAGTGCATTGGTATGGGACAATGCATCGGAAGNATGGTAGACACCCTTTCCTAAGGTGTTTGTGGTTGTGATCGTGATTGTGATTGGTGGACTAGGTATAATCATTGGGTAGATTCATTGGAAGCAATCAATANAGTTGTCATCTGGTAATATGACCACTATTGTTCACTGGAGTTCGAACAAGGGATGATATATTTTTCCTGGGAAGGGACTCGTCACTGCCATTGGATGGTAGACACCCTTTCCTAAGGTGTTTGTGGTTGTGATCGTGATTGTGATTGGTGGACTAGGTATAATCATTGGGTAGATTCATTGGAAGCAATCAATATACAGGTTAAGGGGATGAACCAAAATACATGGGATGATGGGTTGGATCGTCTTGCCAGTGCATTGGTATGGGACAATGCATCGGAAGATGCCCTTCCTAAATAGCTTAAATTTAAAAATGGTATATTGTTGTGAAATTTACTTTATCCTTTCACTTGATTATTGTTACGGTTTAAACTGGGGATCTATTTAAAATGTCTTGTTTTTTCCTTAAAAATTGATATATGTTATTTACGAAATGAGACTGACCGATTTTTATCTGTTTTCTAAACTTTGTTTGAGTTNATGCTCTTCCTAAATAGCTTAAATTTAAAAATGGTATATTGTTGTGAAATTTACTTTATCCTTTCACTTGATTATTGTTACGGTTTAAACTGGGGATCTATTTAAAATGTCTTGTTTTTTCCTTAAAAATTGATATATGTTATTTACGAAATGAGACTGACCGATTTTTATCTGTTTTCTAAACCTTGTTTGAGTTTGGAAGGATTTTTCTACAGAGCTTCGTGCTCACCCCCTACAGTTAAACATTTTACAGATTATGGGCCAGAGGAGGAGCTCGGTGCTAACGAGCCGGGCCATGGAGAAGCTTCATTAGAGGGGTACTTAGATCCCGAGTGGGACATCTAGAGATGTCGTTTATTTTTTGTGCTAGACTAGGAACGATTATGTACAATCATTTAAAGTCTAGTATTTTGTTTATTCCGCTGCTAAGTTCAAATGTAATCATTTTGATGTAGTAGCCCTGGTTTGGGCTTATTCTTTTGGATAATGTTGTAAATATTTTATGGATAAATGGACCTGGTGTGATCAATGTAGTATAATTGCACAGGTTGTATTTTGGGTAGAGCTTCCCGAACAGAGGAGACTCTGCCCAAATTTTGTTAAAATATGAATGGTGGCTCTTTGAGAATTTCTACGGCAACACCCACCCACCTTCCAAGGGAGCTCCAATCCGTTAGATGCGGATAGATGGATCCGC
>CAUOFW020002325.1:588437-618561 GCA_963454935.2 Ilex paraguariensis
TATATATATATATATATATATATATAGATATGTTTTTGACTCTAAATCTTAGATATGTGTTAGTAAATCTTTGATGTTTTATATTCTTGCAAATATTGTCATGTTTAAAACAAGACTATGGTTGGATTGCCATGAAACCTCTATTTCTTATTTTGAAAACCCTTGTTCTCATGAGAGGTGGATTTTTCTCTCAATATTCATTTGTTCTTGATTTTTAAAACTTTAGTACTTTGTATTGAGTAATAAATAATGTTGTTGTGATCTCTTGTATTTTTCCTTAATTAGTTATTGGAATTGTTACATGATAAATTTGAGAATTTTGAGATATGCTTGTAAAAATGAGAAATTGTGGATTTTGTATTTATTTGGAATTGGTGGTGAATTGAGGATATTTTGATTTTCTCATTCGTATGGTGGTTGTGATGGGCTTGGCTTGCCATCGAGAGATGTCATAGAGTGTTAGAGGTTAGTCTATCCCAGTGGGGGTGAGATGGTTTTCTAACACTTGTAGTGAGTTGTCATCTGGTAATATGACCACTATTGTTCACTGGAGTTCGAACAAGGGATGATATATTTTTCCTGGGAAGGGACTCGTCACTGCCATTGGATGGTAGACACCCTTTCCTAAGGTGTTTGTGGTTGTGATCGTAATTGTGATTGGTGGACTAGGTATAATCATTGGGTAGATTCATTGGAAGCAATCAATATACAGGTTAAGGGGATGAACCAAAATACATGGGATGATGGGTTGGATCGTCTTGTCAGTGCATTGGTATGGGACAATGCATCGGAAGATGCTCTTCCTAAATAGCTTAAATTTAAAAATGGTATATTGTTGTGAAATTTACTTTATCCTTTCACTTGATTATTGTTACGGTTTAAACTGGGGATCTATTTAAAATGTCTTGTTTTTTCCTTAAAAATTGATATATGTTATTTACGAAATGAGACTGACCGATTTTTATCTGTTTTCTAAACTTTGTTTGAGTTTGGAAGGATTTTTCTACAGAGCTTCGTGCTCACCCCCTACAGTTAAACATTTTACAGATTATGGGCCAGAGGAGGAGCTCGGTGCTAACGAGCCGGGCCATGGAGAAGCTTCATTAGAGGGGTACTTAGATCCCGAGTGGGACATCTAGAGATGTCGTTTATTTTTTGTGCTAGACTAGGAACGATTATGTACAATCATTTAAAGTCTAGTATTTTGTTTATTCCGCTGCTAAGTTCAAATGTAATCATTTTGATGTAGTAGCCCTGGTTTGGGCTTATTCTTTTGGATAATGTTGTAAATATTTTATGGATAAATGGACCTGGTGTGATCAATGTAGTATAATTGCACAGGTTGTATTTTGGGTAGANTTAAAGTCTAGTATTTTGTTTATTCCGTTGCTAAGTTCAAATGTAATCGTTTTGATGTAGTAGCCCTGGTTTGGGCTTATTCTTTTGGATAATGTTGTAAATATTTTATGGATAAATGGACCTGGTGTGGTCAATGTAGTATAATTGCACAGGTTGTGTTTTGGATAGAGCTCCCCGACAAAGGAGACTCTGCCCGAATGTTATTAAATTAAGGACCCCCGGTTATTTATGGATTTTATTGTTTGTTCTCATGGTATCAATGATTTTAGAATGTAATGTCTTCCAAGGTGATTTTTGGGGCGTTATAGTCTGTCGGTCACAAAGACGAACGAGATTTATTTATTTTCAAAACATTAAACATAAATATACGTACATTCACACCTAAGTAAGTTTACANGTTTGTTCTCATGGTATCAATGATTTTAGAATGTAATGTCTTCCAGGGTGATTTTTGGGGCGTTATAGTCTGTCAGTCACAAAGACGAACGAGATTTATTTATTTTCAAAACATTAAACATAAATATACGTACATTCACACCTAAGTAAGTTTACACAAAAGTAAATTTACACTCATACCTCCCCAACTTAAATTAGACATTATCTGCAATGTATAAAACAGTGATAATCAGCACTGATAATAAGAACCAGCAATCTGTTGTTTTTCAGTGATTAGGATATCTGGCTTTTACTCAGGAGATTTAATCTGTCAAATAAATTATAACTAATTAGTAATATTATTTATTAATCAAACAACAATATACTTTTCAAAGCACATAAACTAGATCAAAAAGTTGTGCAGAAGTTATATCTTGAGTAAATCCATCATAATATGGTTTAAGTCTTTGACCTTTTACTTTAAAAACATTTTCAGTTAATGGATTTTCAATTTCAATTGCCCCATAGTCAAAAACTTGCTTGACAATATAAGGACCTGTCCATCTAGATCTTAATTTTTCAAGAAATAAACTAAGTTTCGCATTATATAATAGAACTTTTTGAAAGGTTCAAAAGATTTTCGCATGATATTTTTATCATGAAAAATTTTGGTTATTGACTTTGTAATTTTTGCATTTTCATAAGCTTCATTTCTTAATTCCTCCAATTCATTAATTTGAAGTTTGCGAGATATTCCAGCTTTGTCCATATCAAAAGTCATCATTTTGATTGCCCAATATGCTGAATATTCTAACTCTACAGGCAAGTGACATAGTTTTCTATAAACTAATCAATAAAGGGACTAAAATAGTTTTATATGTAGTACGGTAAGCCCAAAGCGCATCAGTCAATCTTAAGGACCAATCTATACGATCTGGATTTAATGTTTTTTCTAAGATGTATTTTATCTCTCTATTAGCTAATTCAGCTTGTCCACTTGTCTGTAGATGATACAAAGTGGATATTTTATGTGAAATCGAGTATTTTTTAATAAGATTTTCAAATATTTTATTACCAAAGTGTAATCCACCGTCACTTACGATGGTCCTAGGAATTCCAAATTTGGAAAAAAATATTTTCTTTCAAAAACTTGATCACTGTTTTATGATCGTTCTTTCTACACGGAATTGTCTTTACCCATTTAGAGACATAATCGACTGCCACTAAAATATACAGATATCCAAAAGATGGGAGAAATGAACCCATAAAATCGATGCCCCAATAATCAAAAATTTCAACAATTAAAATAGGGTTTAAAGGCATCATATTTCTTTTTAAAATATCTCTTATTCTTTGACATCTGTCACAATTTAAACAAAAGATATTAACATCTTTAAAAAGAGTTGGCTAATAAAATCCACATTGCAAAATTTTAGTAGCGGTTTTCTTTGAAACAAAATGGCCTCCGCATGTTTCAGAGTGACAAAACTGAATTATTTGACCTATTTTATAATTAGGTATACAACACCTTATTATTTAATCTTTACAATATTTAAACAAATAAGGATCTTCCTAGAGAAAGTAACGTACTTCACTTAGAAATTTATTTCTATCAGACCAGGTATAATAAAAAGGGATAATACCAGTAGCCAAATAATTAGTTATATCTACATACCATTGTACTTCTGTTATTGCAAACAGTTGTTCATCTAGAAAAGTTTCTCTAATCGGAGTTGGTTCTTCCTTTATATTATAGATTAGTCTTGACAAGTGATTTGCTACCACATTTTATACTCTTTTCTTATCCTTAATGATAAGGTCAAATTCTTGAAGTAATAATATCTATCATAAGAGACGTGGTTTAGCATCTTTCTTAGTAAGTAAATATTTTAAAGCTGCATGCTCTGTAATTATCACAATTGACGATCCAACCAGGTATGAACGAAATTTATCTAAACCAAATACAATAGCAAGTAGTTCTTTCTTTGTGGTTGAATAGTTCATTTGTGCATCATTTAAAGTTTTACTTGCATAGTAGATAACGTACAATTTTGTTTTCTTTTCTTTGACCTAATACAACTCCTACTGCATAATTACTTGCATCACACATTAATTCAAAAGGTAAAGACCAGTCAAGAGGTTGCATAATAGGTGCAGAAATAAGGATGCTTTTTAATTTATCAAACACTAATCGACATATATCATCCCATTCAAATAATGCATCCTAACATAAAAGATTATATATAGGTTTAGATATTGAACTAAAAAATTTTATAAACCTTTTGTAGAATCTTGCATGACCTAGNTGACATGTATCATCTCATTCAAATAATGCATCCTAACATAAAAGATTATATATAGGTTTAGATATTGAACTANCGACATATATCATCCCATTCAAATAATGCATCCTAACATAAAAGATTATATATAGGTTTAGATATTGAACTAAAAAATTTTATAAACCTTTTGTAGAATCTTGCATGACCTAGGAAAGAGCGAATATCTTTTACTGTTTTCGGTGAAGGCATATTAGCTATCAGATCAATTTTTTATTTATTAACTTTGATCCCTTTTTTAGACACTACTTGACTTAACACAATACCTTGTATAACCATAAAATGACATTTTTCTCAATTTAAGGCAAGGTTTGTTTCTTCACATCGAATGAGCACTTTTTCAAGATTTTCCAAACATAAATAAAATGAATCACCATATACTAAAAAGTCATCCATAAAAACTTCTAGCTATCGTTCTACCATATCACTAAATATATTTAGCATACAATGTTGAAATGTAGCTAGAGCGTTACATAATCCAAAAGATAGCCTTTTATATGCAAAAGTACCAAAAGGAGATGTAAATGTAATTTTTTCTTGATCATCTATCGCAATTTCAATCTAATTATAACCAGAATATCCATCTAAAAAAAAGTAATATGCATGACCAGCTATTCTTTCTAGTATTTGATCTAGAAAAGGCAACGGAAAGTGATCCTTTCTGGCGAGGGAATTTTACTTTCGATAGTCAATACACACACGTCAACTTGTGACTGTACGCATTGGAACTAATTCATTTTCTTGATTTTTTATTATAGTAACACCAAACTTCTTAGGGGCTACTTGTGTAGGACTAACTCATTTACTATTAGATATAGAATATATAATATTTGCATCTAATAGTTTAAATACTTCAGCCTGGATTACTTTTAAATGCGGATTCAGTCTTCTTTGCATTTGATAAGATGGTTTAACATTTTCTTCTAAATATATACAATGAGTACATAGTAGTGGGCTTATACCATTTATATCTGCTATTGTCCATCCAAGAATACTTTGATGATTTTTTAATATTTTTTTTAATTATTTTTCTTGAATTTTAGATAGATTTGATGATATGATCATGAGATGAATTTTATCTTTTTCTAAAAAAACATATTTCAGATTAGTTGGAAGCGGTTTTAAATCTGGCTTAAAGATTTTGACATTGGAGTCTCCAGATTTAGACAACAGATTTTCCAATTTTGGAGTTCTTTATATTTTCATACTCATTATCAGATACAGACTCTAATGCATATAATTCTTTTTTCAAAAAAATATTTTCAAAAAAACTTTGAGTCAGGACTCAACACAATTAATTTCATGCACTTCATCTTCTTCTTTAGGTTATTTTGCACTGTTAAAAACATTTAATTCCAAGGTCATGTTTCCAAATTATAGTTTCATGATTCTATTTCTACAATTAATCAACGCATTTGAGGTAGGTAGGAATGATCGACCTAAAATAATAGATATGTCTGAAAATGCATGAAAAATTGGTTGCGTATATATAACGATAAAATCTGCTGAGAAATAAAATTGAACAACTTTGATGATAACATCTTCCACAATTCCTTGTGAAGTTTTTACTGATCGGTCTGCTAATTGTAGTGTAACACTGGTAGGTTTCAGTTCACTTAATCTCAATTGTGTATATACCGAATATGACATTAAATTACAACTGACTCCAAGATCTAGTAGGGTTTGTTCAATTTAAAAATTTTCAATGATACATGAGACTGTTCATCTACCAGGATCTTTGTACTTAAGAAAAGTATTATATTGTATTATAGTATTGACTTGTTCAGTTAGAAATGCTTTCTTTGTTACATTTGTTTTCTTTTTATTGTGCAAAGATCTTTTAAAAACTTAGCGTAAGCTGGAACTCATTTAATGACATCTAATAAAGGGATGTTAATCTTAACTTGTTTAAATAGTTCAAAGATTTCAGCTTGATCTTTTTCAGATGTAGGTTTCTTGATCCTTTGAGGAAAAGGTAAAGGAATAGGACACGGATGTTCTTCTTCATTTTGTATTTCTGATTGCTTTTTGACTGAAGGTTCAGGTTCAATTGGTTCATTTACAGGAATTGACTTACGCATTTTCTTGGAAATTTTAGATTTAATAGTTTTATCAATTACCTTATCACTTCTTAATGTTGTGATTGCTTGTACTTGACTTGGAGAAGGTTCAGCGGATACAAAATTAGCTTGACTCTGACTTTGCGGCAGTTTAGGCTAAGATGGGAATTTTTCCTTTTCTAGCATACTGAGGGATTGAGTCAACTTAGCTAGATGACTTTTGATATCTTCAATACTCTGAGGAGTTTGAGCTTTAAAATCATTAAAAGCTTGAGTTGTTTGAGTATTAAAACTCATTTGACTTTGAATAAATTGATTCATAGTATCTTACATAGTTCTTTTATGTGGGGGTTGATATTGTTGTTGATTTTGTGGTTGTGGTAGACCTTGTGTTTGATTTGTAGTTTATGAATTTCTCCAACTAAAATTTGGATGATTTCTCCATCCTGAGTTGTAAGTTTCAGATTATGGATTTAAATAAGGCTTATTATAAGTTGGAACAACATTAGATTGTTCAATTCACACTTCTTTGAATACTAGTATCGTTGGACATTCTGCTGTAGGATGTCTTGACAACGCACAAATTTCACATATTTGATCAGTAGTAGATACCACACACACTTGCTTAATTTTTTTTTCATTTCTAAGGCTTCTAGTTTTCGAGATAAATTAGTCATTTTAGCTCTTAAGTTATCATCTTCTTTCAATACATATTTTCCTCTTCCAGTTGTAGATGGCTTAGTTTCCACTATATTTGAAGAAGTCGAGTCCCACATTTGGGAACTTTCAGAAATAGTATCAAAAAATTGTAATGCTTCTTCAGGATTTTTACTCATAAATTCTCTCTGCGCCATCATTTCAACAAATTGTCATATTGCAGGTGGAAGAGCATCATAAAAAAAAACCAACTAAAGTCTAATTTTCAAATACATGATGTGGACAAGCTTGGAGAAGATCTTTACATCTTTCCCAACATGGATAAAAAGTTTCACCTTCTTTTACAAAAAAATTCATTATTTGATGTCTAAATGTATTGGTACAATGCACATGAAAGAACTTTTTAAAAAACTCAATTTGCAAAGCTTGCCAATTTATTATAGAATTAGCTCTTAAAGAGTTAAGCCACTGTTTTACTTTATATTTCAAAAAAAAAAAGGCAAAAGTTTTAATCTAGCCATTTTAGAATTATTTTGCAAAGTTCCACAGACTTCTTCAAATTCTTTCATATGCATATAAGGTTTTCAGTTTCTAATCCATGAAACTGTGGTAATAACTGTATTGTTCCTGGCTTAATATTAAGATTTGAAGCATCTATTGGAAAATCAAAACATGACGGGATATTAGTTCGTGTAGGATGTAAATATTCTCTTAATGGTCAAATATTTTGAATTACTTCTTGTTCTCTAGGTTGTTCTTCCCTAGGTACGTTTCTAGCCATACTTAATTCAAATGATTCTTGTGTAGATGAAGATGATGAAGACGAAGAAGATGACTGATTTACAGAACCTACAAATGAATGAACAGACATAAACTATTAAAGAAAACACACAATTTATATATATACACTTTCATATTTTATTGATTTCAAATTACTGTAATTCTCCGACAACGGTGCCAAAAACATGATTCGAACTATTCTGTGATCGGATTTATATTATACACCCAAGTATAAGTGATCGAATTGTAGTTTTCTTGGTTTAAGTCCAAGATCGATCCCACAAAGAGTTTTAATAATTAAGAAATAAAATAAAAATAGTGCAGTTGTTGTTTAAAATAGAACAACATGAGATAGCTTATAAGGTGAGCTTGGATTGATAACTAGTCTAATTAAATGGTTGTTTGCAGATAAATTGTAAAAAGACAATAATATAAAAAGTACCCTTCAGTTTAAGGATCTCATATGTTTTATATTGGTTAAATATTGAAAATGCTACCTTATAGCAATTAACTTTCATGTCACTAGAAAGTCAACCGGTAGGTTTGATTTATATAAATCATCACACCGCAACTTCTTAGGTTAGTTGGTGGTATATGTGACAATTGACTAACCCTAACAACCTAGAAGGATGAGCCATTCATGAGGGATATTTGAGTTACTCAGTTGACCATATGATAGTAAATATGTGCATAATAAACTATAACACAACAACTTCTTAGGTTAGCTGGTCGTATTAATAGATCATAACACAACAACTTCTTATGTTAGCTGGTCATATATATGTGTCAATTGACTAACCCTAATAACCCAGAACGACGAGCCATTCACGAGGGATATTTGAATTACTCAGTTGATCATATGATAGTAAATATGTGCATAATAAACTATAACACAGCAATTTCTTAGGTTAGTTGGCGGTATTAATAGATCATAACATAACAACTTCTTAGGTTAGCTGATCATATATATGTGTCAATTGACTAACCCTAATAACCCAAAAGGACGAGCCATTCATGGGGGATATCTGAGTTACTCAGTTGACCACATAATAATAAATATGTGCATAAAAAACCATAACACAGCAATTTCTTAGGTTAGCTAGTGGTATTAATAGATCATAATACAACAACTTCTTAGGTTAGCTGGTCATATATATGTGTCAATTGACTAACTCTAATAACCCAGAAGGAAGAGACATTCATGAGGGATCATTTGAATTACTCAATTGGCAATATTATAATATGTATCAATTAAACAACAGTAATAATTCAGAAGGTCGAGTCATTCATGAGGGTCATTTAGGTTATTTATCTGGCAATATTATAATATGTATCAATTAAACAACCGGAATAACCTAGAAGGTCAAGTCATTCATGAGGATCATTTAGGTTATTCATCTGACAATGGTACCATGCTATAATAGAACATGCTCAGTGCTCCTGGAGGTCAAGCCATGTCGTTGGAACACCATAGATATTTAACTGGCAACTTGATGATTCATTGATGACACAATTTCAGGTGTAATACCCAACTACGTATATTAGTGTATCATGCAAGAAGTTTATAATACATCAACATTTATATATATATATATATATATATATATATATCTTAATAAAACATCAGTATTTCCAGAAGTTAACTAATATTATACATATGTTTACCGTTCACTGAAGGATATAAGTAACTACTCACACCCCATTACTACAGACTTGCAGGGAGTGCGGATATTTTTGATTTTAACAGTAAATACAATACAAACTCGGACACTTCAATCACAAGGAACAACTGAAATACAATCACTTTTATTATCAGTTAAGACAAAAAAGTGGCAGCAGTTCAACTTTCCGAATAGAAAGATAAAATGGAAATGTAGAAATACAGAGTTTCGAATGGAGAGTAGGTCGCACCGGATCTGGAATATTTCTATGACTTTCTTTCTTTTTTTCTCTTTTTCTTTCTTTTCTTCTTTTCTTTCTATTTTTTTTCTACTGGAGCTCCACTCTCTAGCCTTGCCTGGCTATTGAAGAAGACCATGCATGGGGTATTTATAGGCAAAGTAAGAAGAATGAGGTGGAGGATGAAGATGAGCCTCCAAGGGCCAACGTCCGAACGCCNCTACTGGAGCTCCACTCTCTAGCCTTGCCTGGCTATTGAAGAAGACCATGCATGGGGTATTTATAGGCAAACTAAGAAGAATGAGGTGGAGGATGAAGATGAGCCTCCAAGGGCCAACGTCCGAACGCCAAGAGCCACCGTCCAGACGGTGGTGCCTTGGTGGAATTTTGATCCTAATCATCCTATTGTACTGGCTTTTCTTGGTTGATTCACACTTTGATCCCTTGATCTTTCATGCTTTGACAGATTGTGCCTTTCAATTTGCAATAATTCTAAATCAAAACCTAAAATTTTAGACAATACACAGATAAAATCATAACTTATGCACAAACCCTAATTAACAATTTTTAACTGTTTTATTTTATTAATTTAGCTTATTTACTCTATTAATTCACACACTAATTAGGGTTAATTAACTAGCAATATTTAGATTGGGGGTGTGATTAGTAGTTACAATTAGCATCTTACTCTGCTTTTATAAGACTAATNATACACAGATAAAATCATAACTTATGCACAAACCCTAATTAACAATTTTTAACTGTTTTATTTTATTAAGTTAGCTTATTTACTCTATTAATTCACACACTAATTAGGGTTAATTAACTAGCAATATTTAGGTTGGGGGTGTGATTAGTAGTTACAATTAGCATCTTACTCTGCTTTTATAAGACTAATTATGCTTTGATAGAGTTTCAATGATGACATTTCTGGAAATAGATTGTGCAAGGGCCTAAATTCAATAAATATCAAACTTTCATACAACACCCACAAGTTCTGGAAGAAAATTGGAGAAGTTTGAAGCAAGGCATCAACGTTTAAATGCCAATTCACATTCGAACGCCCATCTTGAAATAATTGAGGGCCCCTAGAAGAGTGCTAGGGTGAGGGCATATAGCGTGTTGTAGTTATTCTCACAAAAGAAGAAGAGCTACTTAAGTACAACGTTTGAATGGCAATACATGTTCGAACATCATCTTGAATTATTTGAGGACCTACAGAAGATTGACAGGGTGATGAGACATGGATTGTTGAATCCTATCTAATGTGGGTGACAAAAGCCACTTGAATTCCATGTTCAAACTCCATTCAGCGTTCAAACACCCATCAGAGAAGATAGGAGTCAACGTTTGAACGTCATCCCATGTTCGAACATATTCCCCAGACAGTATGCAGAGTGTTTGATTTTTCATCCAGATCTTGGGGCATTCACTTGGACTTTGAACTATTCTTTTACTCTTCCCTACCCCCTCCTCCTTGTCTATAAATACCTCATCTTTGGAGAGACATGAGACAGACATACATAGAGAAAGATAGATCATCTTTTGGTTGAGGAGGATACCCTCCAAAAGTAACTAGCTTTCTTCTACTTTCATTATTAGTTTCATTAGCTTCCACTGTAAAAGCTTCTTTCTTCACTTAAAGGAGTGAAGCTCTTCCACCTTTCTAGCTCTCTTGCAGCCTTGAAGGGTGAAAAGTGATTCACTCAATCTTCGTCGAAAATAGGCATATTATGTAGTGTAGTTTCTCTTGGAACTCCTCTACTTGGAGGGATGAGGATCACTCACTTCTCTAGCTTTCTCAAAGCCATGAAGTGTGAGTAGGTTCTCATTCACTCTTTAGTAAGAGGTGATGGACATGTGTAAATCATTCAAAAGTTATTTTTGTGCATTTCATTTATGCTTAATGTTTTATCTGTTGATTACTTATTGAATAATTGAATGCATCTAGTAAAGTTAAGGTACTTTGTACAACCATGAGTCTTTTCTAAGACAAGATGACTCTTGGCACATGAGGATTCATAGGTTCTTTTCAAGTACTTTAGCTAGATCTTCATCACTACATTTTAATCTTCACCACTACATTTTAATCTTCACCATTATTGTGCTTCAACTAAGAATAGAATACTAACGCAATGGTTGAATCACTTGTAGAATTACTTACTTGTTTGTAGACGGGTTGAGTCTTGACACAGATAATTCCTGTAAATCTCTACATAGACATCAAAACCATGATCTTAATTCTCACAGTCCATCTTTATCCTCCAATTAACTTTCTGTTGACACAGGGGTTAATTGAGTTCTCAAGATCCCAAGTAGATTTATGCTCAGGATGTTAAAGTCTACTTTTTAGCTCCTTCATGATTAACCGCCTCCATACATCTTCTTTCTCTTCAATCTGAGTAGATTTCTACCTCCCTTTCTTCTCTCAAGTATCTTCCCTTTGCCTACCCTTCTGCCTCTTTGGGCTTGGGTGAGGATCGACATAGAAAGGTTTATGCATGGTGCGGTGATCTAAAACTCCAGGAGTTTCTTTGTCTCTAGATCTCTCCAGAACCTGTTTCAAGGCGGTATTTTCCTGTCTCAATTTCTCAACCCCCTCTTGGGACTTTTTTAGCATCTCATCATGGATATCTAATCGGTCTTGGAAGGAATGGACCAATTTCATAAACGCTCAGACCTCGCCATCAGTATGTAGGGATTTGTCCCAATTTTCATCATTTCTCCGAGCTTCATCAAGGGGTAATACCTTCTTCATGACATTGTTAGAATCTTCATGGTTTTTGCTCGAGTTTCTTGCACCATTCTCCCTGATATCACCATTGGAAAGGAAGGATACCTGGTAATTCTGGTGGGGGTCACATGCATGTATATCCTCACAATTATGTGGTGATCTAATTGTGCACTATACTCTTTACATGACTGATTTTTTTTTGTCATGTTGTTCCCACAAACAGGACCTATTGTAAGAGGAAAAAATCTCTCACCTTAAATCTTTAGAGCTTAACTAGGAAAACACAAATGTAGCTTGCTCCCCTCTTTATGCAAAACGAGCAAACTGCCAAAGACTAGGGTTGGGCTAGTTGGATAGTAGGAAAGAAGTGTGTACCTCTAACTTAAGCATTTGACTGATATTTATAATGTCTAATTCTTATCTTTCTTTTGATATTCCTCTTATTTAGCTAGATTAGGTGCACACCTATAAAGATAGTCAGATTCTTCTCTATCTAGGCCTTTATGTCCTCTAGTTTTTCTTCCACGTTCACAATGTATCCCTATAAGTTTTCCAGAATCTTTTGTGACGTTTCCTTTAATGTCTAGTTCTTGACGAGATTAGTTAAAACTTAGTTTGTTTAATGGCTTTGGTCCATTACTAGTGCATTACATATTATTGCTCAATTCATTTGACCGAGCATTGGTTTGATGTAACATATTGTTCCTCCACTTATATTTTGAACTATTCACACATCAAAATGCTTTCCTCCACTCTACTTTTCATCTACCATGATTCATAATTAAAATTTACATTTTATTATACCTTTATAAGATTGATTATGCTTTAATTCTGTTTAAATGATAATATTTCAGGATAAATGAAGTACAAGGGCTGTAGAGGCAATAATGCCACATTTCCAAGCAACACACGTGTGTTTTGAAGCAAATAAAGAGCACTCAAGGAGGGAGAAACAAGTTGCCTGACAAAGTTGACTTTACTTCTACGTTCGAACACCAATTCCACGTTCAAATGCAACTTTGAAATCAGGAAGGATCTCCAAGGGACTTCTAGGGAGCTGACACATGGCTACTAATTGTTTGTGTTGAGGTTGCATTAATGACCACGTGCGAATGACAAATCACGTTCAAACACCAATCCAAGACTGAATTAATGCAGACTAAATTTCCATCCGAATTTCTTGGCATAGGCTTGGACTTTAGGCACCTAGGTTTGTCATTTACCTTCTTATTTTACCTATAAATACCACCCCTTGACAATTACTTAAAGATATACCTCTTTTGGAAATGGAAATAAGCCTCCAAAACTAATTAGTCTACTTCTACTTTTAGCATTAGTTTTATTAGCTTCCATTGTAAAACTTCCTTCTTCACTTAGAGGAGTGAACATCTCTCACCTTTCTAGCTCGCTTGTGGCTTTGAAGAGTGGATAGTGTTTCATTCATTCTTTGTTGGAGATAAGCATATTGTTTTGGCAAACTTTAACTTGTAATTATAAGTTCCTCTACTTAGAGGGATGAGATTCACTTACTTTTCTAACTTCCTCAAAGCCATGAAGAGGGAGTAGTTTCTCATTCTCTCTTTAGCAAGAGGTGACAGACATATAAATTATTGTTCGAAAGCTATATTTGTAAACTTTATTTATGCTTAATGTTTTTATCTTTCTATTATATATTGAATGATTGAATGCATCTAGTAAAGCTAAAGTATTTTGTATAATAATGGATCACCTAAAGACAAGCTAATTATTGGCATAGGTGATTTCATTGATTCCCTACNACTATTATATATTGAATGATTGAATGCATCTAGTAAAGCTAAAGTATTTGTATAATCATGGATCACCTAAAGACAAGCTAATTATTGGCATAGGTGATTTCATTGATTCCCTACAAGTACCCAAGCTAGGTATTTATGACAATTTTTCAATTTTCAATTACATTATACTTTAACTAGTAATGAGATAACTTAACAATTACTGGATGATTTGTAGAACTACTTGCTTGTTTATAGATGGGTTAAGTCTTGGCATAAACGCATTCCATCTTTATCCTTCAATTNACTTGTGAGAGCATACATCTAAAAAATCCATTCACTAAATCAATTAATCAAAGCATATCATCATCCAACCATCACAAAATCACCCAAAATAATATGAACGTCCATCAAACCTGCTTTAAGTTTTACAAACCAAAATCTCTAATGACAGTACAACATAAGCAANTATTATACTTTAACTAGTAATGAGATAACTTAACAGTTACTGGATGATTTGTAGAACTGCTTGTTTGTTTATAGATGGGTTAAGTCTTGGCATAAACGCATTCCATCTTTATCCTTCAATTAACATGCTATTGACTAAGGGGTTAATTGAGTAATTTATAAAGCATAAATATAACTACCAAATGAATAAGTACATGTCTGGATCCTTAAGCTAAAGGGTGACTTTTACTTTCATTTAAAAGAATCTTATATTTTGCCTAAAAAATTCTATCATCATCATGACTTCAAATCTCAAGGGTTCTANGATGAATAAGTACATGTCTGGATCCTTAAGCTAAAGGGTGACTTTTATTTTCATTTAAAAGAATCTTATATTTTGCCTAAAAAATTCTATCATCATCATGACTTCAAATCTCAAGGGTTCTAGTCACTTTGGTCTCTATCACTTTTAACTTCAAACCACTAACATTAGTTCTCTGTGAATTCGACTTCAGACTAAACCGGATTATAACTACAACTTGACCACCTGCACTTGGGTGTATACATTTCAAATCAAGTCATACCTCCATCAATATTTCTCCCTTGAATCCTCAATTACACCCTAATGAGGATATTTATTTTATTTTATGCATCTATACATGTCCCGGGGGTTATACTCCCACTTTAATTATGGTTGTTATTTACACTTATGTCGTTCTCTAATTATCAAGACTTCACAATCATTATCATGGTTTGTATATATATATACACACACTTATTTTTCGGATATGTATTACCTATATACAGGCCACAACTATATATTCTATTCTCGTTTTATGTTCACGCATTTATTTCTCGTATTTCTTGAATGAATTATCTTTCTATCCCCTTTAGCTTTGTTCTTAACCCAATTCTGAGCATGACCAAAACAATCTTTGAATCTACCATATCCAAATCCCCAAATTTATCCTTAATCCTCAAGTATTGGTCAATCTGAATCTATGACTAAAATTAACTTAGCTTTTTATCATAATACACCTTGTTTAGCTTACGCTACTATTGCTCACTGAGATACCATTCCGCTAAACAACCTCATACAAAAACAATTCACCCTAACACTCCCTTGGCAAAGCCATTTACTACAACTCCCATATAGAAACTAATGCTTGTGCTATGATACCAACTCTATCACGCCTTATTTTTTTTTCCCAAAAAAACAGTGTGATCATAATTTAACTGTGTTGTTCCATAAAAATGAAGCCAAATTTAAGTTCCAAAAAAATATTTAATGTAATTTATATTTGAATAAACTATCACTTACCAAAAATCTCAGCAAATTTGTTATAAGAAAATGTCACAGGCAGTGAACGTGAAGATAAAAGCATATCTTGTGAGAGCATACATCTAAAAAATTCATTCACTAAATCAATTAATCAAAGCATATCATCATCCAACCATCACAAAATCACCCAAAATAATATGAACGTCCACAAACCTGCTTTAAGTTTTACAAACCAAAATCTCTAATGACAGTACAACATAAGCAAACTAACACTACAAAAATATGAACTCAAACATTGTCTCAAAAATTCTCATAGCTCACCAAAAACATAAACTAAGTCTAGAAGATAAAATCAAGACCCGTATAATAATCCTCAGCTATCTCCACAGTCTCCTGATCAGTCTCTAAAAAAATAGTAAATAGGACTGAGGTACACTAGCCAAGTAGGATAAAGTTTCTCAAACATTACCAAAGCTTTTCCAATAATACATATATAACACTTCATAATCATCCGTAATATCGTTGATATATATCTATCAAAAGGCCAAGTTATGTAACATAAATCATGGGCTTTCATGTCTTTTCAAAGCAGTAAGAATGCACAAGTACAATAATTATAATTCAGAAAGCCTTAAAATGCAACGTATATCAACAATGAAAATAAATAAATGACTTGCCCACGCATGGACCCTTCACAAAGAATTTTTGGGGTTTCACACCGTAGGAAACATGTTGTTTTTCTTATTTTTCTAGGACACTAGTACCTAGAATTTGTGACACCACACAAGAAGCCATGAAATTTGATTCCTATAAGCAAGCTTCCTAATGATTGTAATAATTCTATGCATTCTCACAAGTACCACAATGCCTACAAGCCCAACACCATCAACATAGTGAATCCAAGTTCTCAGATCAGATCAATAACAATTACAACTCATGATTTGCAGTTCAAAAAACTAATATCTTAACCATAAAACTGTACAAATTCCTAATATAGATTTTCAATGAAAAATCATAGCTATAACCCATACAATTATAGGATATGCAACAAGAGCCTAATTTCTTTCCTATCAGTAATGCAATGAACATTTCAGATCTTTTGAATAATCAACATCGTTTTAACATTATCTTCCTAGAAAAAATATAAAAAACTTAGTTTTAACATGATATCCCAAAATAAACATGTTATGAATCATTGATGAGGAACCAGAAAAGAAATCTTACCTCTAATAAGAAAAATAAGCAAAACTAAAACTTGGTGTATGAGGACCCCAAATCTTGAAAAACCTTAGTTAGTCTTCCGGTTTTTCTCCCTCTTTTCCCTTATTTTGGTACTGCATTCTAAGGTTTATAGTATATCTAAGCTACATAGCGTACACGATTAGGAGTTTTATTTATACTTGCACCACCTGGAGTTAGGCGGTGGATCATTCCTTCACAATCAAGGAACAGTCAGGCAACTGCCTTCAATGTCGATCAACTAGGTTTAAATCCAGTCGATCGAAGTCCTCAGCCAGTCAATCGACAAACTCTTCTGCTTTTCTCACTTGTTCCACCATTAGTCCTTGAAATTACAATTTTGACCTTCAAATTGCCAAATTTACACCCCTTCCTTTTTTCTAAGGGTGTTCACTCTATCCTACGTGTAAGAAATATAGTATTTTATCTTCGTATTTGATACTGTGCAAAAAAAATTTTTATTCACCTAATCTACCCGATCAAATGTAGTATTCCTATCCGACTTCCATCCAAATTAATCGGATAGGAAGTCGGGTAAGAAATCGGATAAATATGTTTTGTAGTTATTAAATTTTGAATAATTTTAACAATTTAATTAAATAACATGCACCAATTTAACAATAAAATAAACCAATAACACTAAAACCTAAAATAATTATATTAACAATTAACATAAAACACAAGAAAGCCCAAGACATAAACATCAATTCATTATAATTATTATATAAATACAATAACAAATATTTTAGGTTTGAACTATATGAACTACGTCAAAAAATACAACTGTTCCTATATATATATACGGGTAATCGAAAATTTGATCACCCTTCCTCTATTCTAAGATTTTCAATGCTTCGAATCTTTTTGTAACGTTATTTTATACCAAATTAGTTTGAAGGATTGCTCTGAACCCCAAGCTGAAATGTTACCCGAACTTCAAAATGACCACTTTACCCTCTAACAACTTGCGTTCTTAATTATCAATCTAGGGGTTTCTTGACCTTCCAGTTATTAGTACATAACTCGAATATCTTCATTGAGGTTTTCCAAAGCCCTCAACCCCCGTCAACTCTATTCTACCCCGGAAACACCCAGTTTGAGGGTTATCCATCATTCGTAATTTATTTATTCTTCCATCCCCCAGAATTTTACCAACATTCCAATTAGAAACATTTTTGTGTATTCCAATGAATTTACTCATTGGTTTTACTTCATTAGGACGTTAGTTAACACATTTTACCCCTACTCTTATAATGATGAGGCTGAATTTTTCAATACTTTCATTTTACTCCAATACCATATGGTCTAATGATTCTATACTCGAGAACCATTAGAACATAAGATCATTCATCCTCTTTACCAAAGTTTTGTCCATTTTCATGATTGGATAGGAGATGTATTACTTTGCATGTTTCCTAAAATGACAACTAGGATACCTGTAAACTAGAACCTTAGGATGGTTTAAGTATATGGAAATTAAATTATTCGCTTGTAAGAACATATTCAACAATTAAGATCAGAAAAAGGTGTTAACAAATGCCAATTGTGCAATTGAGCTCCAAGTTAATTTAAAAGTTCAAAAACAAAATTGAAATCATAATACACTCATGATATATTATTAAAAAGAATTTTTTTTTAAAAAAGAATAATTGGTGATTTCACAAAGCAACTCAATCTATCCTTGAGATGTACGGAGCATTAGGAACTTATTGCAGCATTACTGTCCAACCTATAGCAAACTTGGCCTCGACGTTGGAGCTGATGCCAAGTCCCTTTTGGTACATATTCAAAACTTGAGAATTATTGCAGATAGGTTACGATGTGGAATATATTAGAATAGCAAGGTTTTGTCCTTCAATGATCATACTAGATTTAAAAAAAATGGGACAAAAAAGGACAACAGTGACATTGATACGGTGGTAATTTTAGTCCCACTTTTAGGAGAGAATTTTTTGTGCTCCCAAGGTACCACATGGCGGTGCCATGTATGCACATTGCCTGTAAAATATTTTACATCTTTAATCAATTATTGTCACATGTAAAAGTGTCAAATTTGTTTTGAAAAATCAATGTGTCTGGCAAATAAGCCTTGTAGCAATTTTTCATTGAGTGTGAGGTCCTTACGTCAGTGTCACATGGTAATCTATAAACACCAAATAGTTTCTCCACTTTTAGTCATGAGTAATGTTATTTGAATTCAATTGCAGATCTAATCAATCATTATTTTTGGATTGACAATAGACCTCAATATCGGCTAGAACTCGCTCCAGATCAAAATACAATGATGCATTAAGTCAACAAATTAAATTGAATTAATATTATTATTTGAAAATACTATTTATACTTAATTTAGAAACTTCATTAATTACAGTCGTTGAATTAAAATTTTATGTCATCTAATATTAAAACTGACAAATAATCTAACAAGTGTAATGAATTAAGCCTTTAAATTTTATCCTTATAATACTGTTGTTATTGTTCAATCATTTAAAATTGAAATTTCACTTATCATATCAACACCATATCATTTTTTTTTATTTTATCCGCCCACATTTTTTGCTTTAAAAGAAACTCGTTAATGGTGGAAGACATCCCTTCTATGAAGATGTCTTGCTAATAGCTTGCAGTCTGTGTGCGGAAACCGAGAGAATAGACTCAGCTAATATTTTCCTAGCCACATTGTACAAACAATCTTATTTATGTAATTAACTTATCAGAGTCACGGAATGACCATACTAAAATCATTGGTATTTTCCGGAGAAAAAAAATAATTAAATATCTAAATTATCATCATATCCTTATGTATTTAAATTTTTAAATTACTTTTAACATCTCTTTAAGTAATTTATTCTCCATGTATAAATATCAATTTTTATAAAAAAATTTGATTCACTATATTACTCTTAAAAGATATAGGCACCATTAAAATTTTAATAAAGTATTCAAAACCCCTTCAAAAACTCCATCAAACTAACATCACTCATTTCAAATATAAAGATAACATTGTGCACACAAATACACACAAACACACATATTTTATTTTTACCGAAAAGTTTAACCCTTTTATTTTTAGGACAAAAACTGACCATATAAATAATTTTTTAAAATTAATTTATGCTACATCTACATAATTCTTCAGTTATAGTAAATTTTCAAAGTTTTTATTAAGATTTTGTGTGAAAATAGATTGCAATGTATTTTTGTTGTGCTTTATAATATATACTATAAAGTAGTGTGCGTGCAGGATCTTGCACAATATAAAAAACAAGAACAGATCTCTCCCTTAGTGAACTCGAGTGAGTCAGCTGAGTGGTCGACCACGCTGCTTGAGATAGCCTGTGAGGTCCGGTGGTGACCTGGAACGGCAACGGGAGACCCTCGTGGATTGAAGAAATGATCCAGTAAGGCTGGAGAAAGGTTCCTAGAACAAAGAAGAACAAGTTAGAAGGGCGCCGAAGTGTTTTCCAGCTTATCCTCTCCGACGATCAAATCAGTTTTTGAAAGGGAGAGGAAGAAGAAAGCACTGAGTATATTTCGTAGTCAAGAGTTTTTTTGTTGCATCCCATTTTGCCTTTTACGAGGAGTATTTATACCTCAAAAGCTCATGATTGCTGTTAGTGTTGTCAGTAGATGATCATTAGGTACAGGCAGTGTGCGCACTGATTCTGATGAGGAATGTCTTCTCTTCTTTAACTGCTCGGAGTCCCGAGCAATCAATGTTGTGTCATCGGGCTGCCGACTGTCTAATGATCTCCACTCGGGGAGGATGCAATAAATGCCCAGCCTTAGATACATTTATTGTCTTTCAATTCCGAGCCTTACCGCATTGAATGCGGTCTCATCAAGGGAATGGTGTAATTAAATATTTGTTTTCCCAAGTCGCGTGTCAGTAAGAGCATACGGTCTTTCTGTCTCTGATGTGACACAATTTGCCACGCTTCCATCCCTCATTGGCTGTGGATCCTGCCTTCCTGTTCCTTCTGACACCAATTGTGTAAGACGAGACCATGATAGCTAATCCAGACTAGCCTAGGCTAATGACCTGTACATCAATAGCTTATACTGGAGCAGAGAAAAAGGCATCCTGGACGGGATACATCTCGGTACCGAGGATAGGTACATCTTGGTACCGAGGATAGGGTTCATCTCAAGCCGAGGGAAGCTGTACATGACGACTGAGATACCATATCAGACCGAGGGATACATGTCGGTTCGTAAAACGTTCTTGACCACGTGTCAAGTACCTCGAGGGGCGAGGGAGTTTGTAAGCCGATGGTACGTGATCTCAGTAACAGGATTTTTAGTGACGCCGAGGACACGTGTCTTCATCTTGGAGCATTCCAGAAAAGTCCCATCAACTGCCCCCCAGCCTTCGATCTTCTGACGCCGAGGACACGCGTCGTAAGGAGACGAAGGGTTTCCCAACAACCTCAACTGCTTCATCATTGCCTCTAGCCGCTTTCCCCTGCTTAGGGCGTCGTGCGCATTAAATGCGCCCTTTCATGTTTCGCGCCCAATGATGAGACCGGTACTATATAAATGGGCTTCCTCCCTCTTTTTCTCATTTCGTCATTCTGAACTTTTCTTCCAGAGAGCCCTTGCCTGAATCTTCGCCGGAGACCTCTTCCCTTCTGTTTCTTAACTGCCCAACCTTTTCACTGAAGCTTTAAAGCTAGCAGACCCATCCTTTGTTTCTGAACATTCTGGGAAGGAATCGATTCAAGTTTTCCAGAAAATACCTCTTCTTACGCTCTGGTGAGTTCCAGTATCCTCCATTTCTTTGCCCTTCTGTCTCTTTTGGTTTTTCGATTACCGGAGGTGTTTTCTGGTTGCCATCCAGCGATCAACCCCCGGGAAGCCTTCTTGGGGATCTTCGTGGAAAAACCCCCTCTATTTTTATCACTTCTTGAACATGCCTCGTCGTCGTTCTGCCCCCGAGAATCCTCAGGCTAGTACTTCGAGGCCAGGGAAGTATAAAGTAAAAGGTAGTGAACAAATTAATAGATTTAGGGTTAGGTACGGCGTTCCACCGAATGTAGAGGTAGAGGATTATGATGCGGCTGTGCACCCTCGTACCCTCGGTACCGAGGATGCAATGCCTTTTTATATTAAAGCCATTATAGAAGGCAGAATTAGGTTCCCTTTGCCCCCTCTGCTTCTCCAGTTCCTCTCTCATTTCCACCTCTTTCCCGGGCAGTGTTGCCTTAATGTCTTTAGGATAATTATGGGGGTGCTAGAGCTCAATAGGCGTCTTGGGGTAAACGTCGGGCTGGACGATATCCTTTTTTGTTATTCCCTTTTGAGAGTTACGCCTCAACAACACTTCTACCTCAAAGCCAGGGACCCATCTATGTACCTCGTAACTCACCTTCCTGACTCGGACAAGGGGTACAAGGATGACATACTCATCTTCAGGGGATCTTGGCAGAGAGGTGTCGGTCCCGAGTATGACGGCTTGTTATGTCCATTGGAATGGAGAACGACAAGTACGTCAGTTCCTTCGGGCCTTATTATTTTGTTTCTGAGATTTTCTACATGCTCACGACCCACTCCCCTATTTTTTGCTTGTGCAGACATCTCCCCTTGGGAAACAGCACATCCACCCCAATCGTCGGTGAATTTTGCTGACTTAATCACTGTTTGGAGTTTTACTGGCGACGAAGGGTTTTGCCGGACTGCCCACATCCTCCTGGATTACACCCCCGGGTATAAAAAGTTTTCGCAGCTTCCCCAGCCTCTCGAGCCTTCTCGGTGGTCTGAACTCTTTGATCAGGCGACGGGGCAAGAAGTCGAGGAGAACTTGGAAGAAGACCCTGCTCAGGCCTCAGAGGCTGAAGTTGAGGGTGAAGTTGAAGAGCTCGGGGTCGGAGAGGACTTGGTTCCTTTGCACACCGAGGTGGGGACTTCGGGGAGAGATTCCTGGACAGACTTCCAAATCCTACAATCTCTCTACGTCGAGGACGCCCTTGAGGTAGTTATGTCCAGCGCGCCCCGTATTGATTTAGGGTTCCTTAGGCAGAGGCAAGCCCTCGCTGCTGGGAGGGGACGAGGATCGACCGGTGGGATCTCATTTGCAGGGACTAGCGCCACCCCCTCCTCAAGAGTCGTCAGTCGGGGTCAGGTGCGTGACCGAGATCCTCAGATAGAGGAGGAGAGGAGGGTCAAACATAGGCACGACGGCCTTGGGAGGGGATCCAGGGCCTCCCCCGCTCAGCAGCAAAGTGGGAGAGGCCGTGGGTTACCTCCTGCTCCTCAGCAACAACAACAACAGCAGCAACAACAGCAACAGTGGCGACAGCAGACTCCTCCTCTTCCGCAGACAGTGGAAGCTACGGAGTGGAACCCTCGAGCCACTGATTACATGGACCGAGTGATCAGGGTCGACAATTCCATTTCGCAGGACCCTCATGTAGCCAATGCAGTGAGTGAGACGCTGCATTCCGAGGCCGACATGGCGGCTCACAGGGGGCGATCAACAAACGTGTTGTTTCGCTCCATCATCCAAAATTCCTTGGTGGTAAGTTCATCTTTGCTTCAGTCTCTTTTTAGCCCCAATTTTCCTTTTAGTGACATGCTCTTTTATTTGCAGGCCACCCAACAGATTTCCATAATAGCGGCGCGGTACCATGAGACTAGGATGGACCTTCAGCGGGTTCGAGAGCAGAAGGAAGAAGCCGAGGGAGCCCTTGCCAGTGCTAGGGAGGATGTCGCGGCAAGGGATTCCACCCTCGCGGGGCAGGCTGCTCAAATCGAGCAACTCCTCAAGGAGGCCGAGTTGGCGAAGGTCGGCGCTGAAAAGCTAAGTGCTGCCCTTGCCGACGCTGAGAGGAGGATAACAGAACAGACGCAGCGGCTCTCTGCGGCAGAGGAGAGGGCTGCTGGTTCAGAGGAAAGCTGTCTGGCTCTGACCCAGGAGCTGGACAGGATCAGGGATGAGGCACTGAATAGGAAATCCGAGGAGTAACTCCGAGAAGAGTTCGCCGATGACGTGCTCCCTACTCTTAAGGAAAACAGCAAGGAGTTCTTCAAGAGGGGGTGGGACGAGGCGCTCCAATCTGCTGGAACCCCGTCAGACTCTCCGCTCTTTCAAATGCACAAGTACGTGCCCTCGACAGAGATGGAACGGGCCGAAGCAGAGATTGCNGCCCAATTTTCCTTTTAGTGACACGTTCTTTCATTTGCAGGCCACCCAACAGATTTCCATAATAGCGGCGCGGTACCATGGGACTAGGATGGACCTTCAGGGGGTTCGAGAGCAGAAGGAAGAAGCCGAGGGAGCCCTTGCCAGTGCTAGGGAGGACGTCGCTACAAGGGATTCCACCCTCGCGGGGCAGGCTGCTCAAATCGAGCAACTCCTCAAGGAGGCCAAGTTGGCGAAGGTCGGCGTTGAAAAGCTAAGTGCTGCCCTTGCCGACGCTGAGAGGAGGATAACAGAACAGACACAGCGGCTCTCTGCGGCAGAGGAGAGGGCTGCTGGTTCAGAGGAAAGCTGTCTGGCTCTGACCCAGGAGCTGGACAGGATCAGGGATGAGGCACTGAATAGGAAATCCGAGGAGTAACTCCGAGAAGAGTTCGCCGATGACGTGCTCCCTACTCTTAAGGAAAACAGCAAGGAGTTCTTCAAGAGGGGGTGGGACGAGGCGCTCCAATCTGCTGGAACCCCGTCAGACTCTCCGCTCTTTCAAATGCACAAGTACGTGCCCTCGACAGAGATGGAACGGGCCGAAGCAGAGATTGCTGCCGAGGGCGAGATTCCAACGTCAGTGCAAGTTTCGGTGGATCTGCCTGAGGCGGTAATAGTGGATTTGTCTGATGAGGCTCTGCCGAACCGGGACCCGGACCATAGTGTTCCTCAGGGTCTTTCTATCACCGAAGTACCTCCCGCTCCGACTGCTCCCCAAGCTGCTCAACCTTTCTACACCGATTCGCCATCAGCGGATGTTTTGGAGATGCCCGGAGCAAGATGAAAACCCTTTTTTTCTTTTTGATCTGTATTTTTTCCCTTGTAGCTTTTGGGGACGCAAAGCCCCTCTTTTTGAATTGAATCTTTTCACCTAGAGTACATACATATATATATATTTGAACAAAGTTCTGTTTAAAGGTCTAATATTGGATAGAATGTGATTCATGTTTCTGAATTCTTTCTTGCATATACTTTCGTAGGAATCCTTGAACTGTCCTAGGAGACTTGCTCTTGTGTTTGTTTCGGGGCCGAGAGTCTTTGTACTCTGTTCCTAGGGCCTTGCCCTTCTAGGAGGGCTTGCTCCTGTGTTTGTTTCGGGGGCGAGTCTTTGAACTCTGTCCCCAGGGCCTTACCCTTCCAGGAGGCTTGCTCCTGTGTTTGTTTCGGGGGTGAAAGTCTTTGAACTCTGTCCCCAGGGCCTTGCCCTTCCAGGAGGCTTGCTCCTGTGTTTGTTTCGGGGGCGAGAGTCTTTGAACTCTGTCCCCAAGGCCTTACCCTTCCTGGAGGCTTGCTCTTGTGTTTGTTTCGGGGGCGAGAGTCTTTGAACTTTGTCCCCATGACCTTGCCCTTCCAGGAGGCTTGCTCCTGTGTTTGTTTCGGGGGCGAGAGTCTTTGAACTTTGTCCCAGGGCCTTGCCCTTTATCTTTGTCGTTGGCAAGCACTGAGGGAGACAAATACTCAAAAATAGTATTTCTTTAGATTCATCACATTCCACGGTCACGTTACAAGTTTTTCCTCCATATCTTCTAATATGTATGACTCGGCGCCTCCGATAGATATCACTTTGTAAGACTCTTCCCAGTTAGGTCCCATTTTTCCTTTCGTTAGGTCACGGGTATTGGTCGTTACCCTTCTGAGGACCAGATTGCCGATTCAAAATTCTCGCGCCTTGACCTTTTTGTTGTATAGTTGGGAAATCTTTTCCTGGTACTTGGTTATTCTTAAGGCGGCTGTCTCCCTTTTTTCTTCCACCAGATCCAAATCAAGCCCCAGTTGAAGGTCATTTTCCCCCGTGTCGAAAGCTTGGGTCCTTATGGTCGGGAGTCCTACCTTAAGAGGTATGATGGCTTCCATCCCGTAAGCCAGGGAGTATGGGGTTTCTCCTGTCGAGGANCAATTTGATATCAAAGCCCAACTTCAATTCGTACAAATCACAAAAATCACATTAACATTGTTCATCAAAAAAACACTAGTCATCGCACATTGTTCATCGCTTGCACTGTTCATCGCCACCACCAAGTCACTAGCAATTAAAAAAAAAAAAATTGAAGCAATATTGCCGCAAAGAAGACGATTAGATCAGGTAAGGTTTTGTTTGGGAACAACAGCTTCAACGAGACGTCGGAAAGAAGACCTATTGCCAAAATTCTAAAATTGAAAAAACATCCCCAGTAAAACTAGAAACTTTCAGAATCACCACAAAAAATTTCAAAAATTTTAGAATTNTTGAGTCCCGTTATCCGATACTAGTGCCCGGGGAATCCCGAATCTGATGACTATGTTCTCCCAGACGAACTTCTTGGCATCTATNTGCCCTCAGAAGTTTCAAAAATCAAAGAAATATCATCCAAAAGTTTCATAATTGTAGAAACATCCCAACAGATCCAAAAAATTACAAAATCATCCCCCACCAAATTTCAAAATTTCAGCACAAGAAAGCTTGATTATGGTATGCATACTCCCATAAAAATTTGAGACTAATATTTTTATTCNTGCAGGGGCCCAACTAAGTCGAGCCCCCACTGGGCGAATGGCTAAGGGCTGGTTAGGGGGTGCAAGTCCCCTGCGGGTTGCCTGATTGCAAGGGAGAACCTCTGACATTGGTCGCATTTCTGGACATATGTACGCGCATCCCTTTGTATTCGCGGCCACCAATATCCCTGAGACATGATGCGGTGTGCCATCGATCGCCCTCCAGAGTGCCCCCCGCATATTCCTTCATGTACCTCATAGAGAAGGTCTTCCACCTGGTCTTCTTGGACGTATAACAAGTAAGGTCCTGAAAAAGACCTCCGATACAGCTTCTGATCCGGAGAGACCTAAAATCTCGGGACTTTGAGTTTTATCTTCCTTGCCTCTTTTGAACATTCCGGGAGGTCTCCTGTTGTTAGGAACCTGAGAAAGGGATCAATCCAGCTGGGCGGCTTGTGTTCATCCTGGACGGCCATTACCTCGGGAGCGTGGTCTATGCAGGATGCGGGAAGATATTCTATGGTGATCCTGCGTGACTGGGAGGAATCCACTGTCGAGGCTAGACAAGCCAGGGTGTCGGCATGCGTGTTCTTGTCTCGGGACACTTGTTTGATCTCAATCCTTCCGAATCTTCGGATCACAGCTATCACCTGGAGATGGTAAGGCTTCATCCTAGGGTCTGTTGTCTCAAACTCTCCGTTAACTTGGTTGACCACCAGCATGGAATCGCAATGCACGNTTCCACAATGTCATCACTATACCTATTCCACTCCTAGAGTTTCTCGGAATCATCATAAAATTCATAGTAAGTTTGAGTTTTATTATGAAGATTATCTAGAATACTCTAGGACACTTAGGTCACATAATTACCAATGTCATACTTCCTGNAAGACCTCCGATACAGCTTCTGATCCGGAGAGACCTAAAATCTCGGGACTTTGAGTTTTATCTTCCTTGCCTCTTTTGAACATTCCGGGAGGTCTCCTGTTGTTAGGAACCTGAGAAAGGGATCAATCCAGCTGGGCGGCTTGTGTTCGTCCTGGACGGCCATTACCTCGGGAGCGTGGTCTATGCAGGATGCGGGAAGATATTCTATGGTGATCCTGCGTGACTGGGAGGAATCCATTGTCGAGGCTAGACAAGCCAGGGTGTCGGCATGCGTGTTCTTGTCTCGGGACACTTGTTTGATCTCAATCCTTCCGAATCTTCGGATCACAGCTATCACCTGGAGATGGTAAGGCTTCATCCTAGGGTCTGTTGTCTCAAACTCTCCGTTAACTTGGTTGACCACCAGCATGGAATCGCAATGCACGATCAAGTTCGTAACTCTAGTTGCCTCAGCTAACTAAAGTCCTGAGATGAGGGCTTCGTATTCAGCCTCATTATTTGATGCTTTTAATCCCAGCCGAACGGCCTGCTCTGCGACAATCCCATCTGGAGAGATCAGCNAGTTAAGATCTTTGAAATTAGAGTTGTCAATAACAAACATTCGCTCAACCAATTACGTGAAAAGTGTAGAGGGATGAAAAACTAATTATCTGAATTAACAAATCAATTTTTCCACTTGAATAAAATTCTTGCAAGGCAGCAAATGAAAAAAAATAAGGACAAGTCTCCAATTTCACCTAATGTCAAACACCCGTATAATGATAGTCATATTTTTGTTCCATTAGACCCTCATGTTTTTCATCCNCCATGGCGATCCTTCACAATTCGTTGGAGAGGCTATGTCTAGAGGAGGCAGTCTTTCTAGAACGGGATGCTCCCCGGTAAACTCAACTATGAAGTCCGCCAATACCTGACCCTTTACTATAGTTCGAGGTTTGAAATGAATGTCGTGTTCCCCCAACTCCACTACCCACTTGAAAATCCTCCCGGAGAGCTCCGCTTTCCTCAAAATAGCCTTTAAGGGCTGATCGGTAAGGACGGTAATTGGGTGTGCCTGAAAATAATGCCTCAGTTTTCTTGCAGTGGTGACCAGGGATAGAGCCAATTTCTCTAGGGGCAGGTATCTTGTCTCCGCGTCCAGGAGCGCCTTGCTTATGTAATAAAATCGGCTTCTGGCAATGCTCGTGCTCACGAATAAGTACCCTGCTTACCGCAAATTCAGACACGGCCAAGTACAAGAAGAGAATTTCCCCCTGGATGGGGATGGATAAGGTCGGGAGAGTCCTCAGGTATTCCTTGATTCCAGCCAGGGCGTCTTCGCACCCCTGGCTCCACATATCCTTCCCAGCACTCTTGATTGCTCCAAAAAAGGGGTTTGCATTTGTCTGAGGAGCGTGAGACGAAACGGTTAAGTGCTGCTAGTATCCCCGTGAGCTTCTGGACTTCTCGGACAGTTCGGGGGCTCCAGATGTCCAGGATCGCTTGAATTTGATTCGGGTTAGCTTCGATCCCTCGTTGGCTGACCAGATATCCGAGAAATTTACCCGATTCCACTCCGAAAATTCACTTTGCCGCGTTCAGCTTCAGCCCGTACTCCCTGAGGGTGGAGAAGGTATCGGCCAAATCTGCCAGATGATCACAACTTCGTTTGCTCTTTACCAACATATCGTCAATCTAGACCTCCATGGTGTTGTTGATCTGCTTTTTGAACATCCGGTTCATCAGTCTTTGGTACGTCGCCCCAGCGTTCTTTAGTCCAAACAGCATCACTTTGTAACAGTAAACTCCTTTTGGAGTGATAAACACCGTTTTTTCCTGATCTGGGGGATGGAGAGGGATCTGGTGATATCCCGCTCGGGCGTCCAGGAAGTCCATGCGTTCATATCCGGTAGTGGCATCCACTAGCTGGTCCACCTTTGGTAGCGGGTAGTCATCCTTGGGACATGCCTTATTTAGATTTGTGAAGTCCACACAGACACACCATTTTCCCCCCTTCTTCTTTGCGCAAACCGTATTGGATAGCTATTCTGGGAATTGTATCTCCCGAATGGCGTTGGCCTTTAGGAGTTTGTCGATTTCTTCGTTAACCGCGCAGGCGTGATGCGGGGCCATGCGTCGTGGCTTTTGTTTGACTGGCTTGTGCGTTGGGTCAACATGCAACTTGTGCGTGATTATCTTGGGGTCTATCCCCGTCATTTCCATTGCGTTCCAAGCGAACACGTCCGCATTTCCCCTTAGGAACTCAATCATCTCCTCTTGTTCGGCTGTGGGCATTGCAGTTTCAACTAAGAAATATCTTTATTCTTCTCCCTCCATCAAGGGTACCTTCCGAAGGTCCTCTACCGACCGCTCAGTTGGGTCTATCCGGGGGTCATCCATTCCTGGACGCCCGGACTGTGATTGCTATTTTTCCATGATCTCTTCCAGTGCTCGTCCCTTTTCTTAGGTGAACGCCCCCGCTCTAATGGCTGAATAAAAATAATTTTTTGTGGACGCTTGGTCCCCTTGGATCTCCATGATACCTTATGGCGTGGCAACTTTTAGTTTCTAGTGGTAGGTGGAGTGCACCGCTCCCAACGCATGCAGCCATGTTCGCCCCATGATCACGTTGTAGGGAGAGTCCGTATCAATTACGACGAACTCGGTGTTGATGACG
>CAUOFW020002325.1:622522-726037 GCA_963454935.2 Ilex paraguariensis
ATTTATTGCCTTTCAATTCCGAGCCTTACCGCATTGAATGCGGTCTCATCAAGGGAATGGTGTAATTAAATGTTTGCTTTCCCAAGTCGCGTGTCAGTAAGGGCATGAGGTCTTTTTGCCTCTGATGTGACAAAATTTGCCACGCGTCCATCCCTCATTGGCTGTGGATCCCGCCTTCCTGTTCCTTCTGACACCAATTGTGTAAGACGAGACCATGATAGCTAATCCAGACTAGCCTAAGCTAATGACCTGTACATCAATAGCTTATACTGGAGCAGAGAAAAAGGCATCCTGTACGGGGTACATCTCGGTACCGAGGATAGGTACATCTTGGTACCGAGGATAGGGTTCATCTCAAGCCGAGGGAAGCTGTACATGACGACCGAGGTACCATATCAGACCGAGGGATATNTAAAAAAATATGCCATTAAAAAAAATACACCGAATATTTTTTCATACCGGAGCTGCAAAATGGATGTGCCCTCATGTTGTGACACCCAAATGGATACATCTTGTTCCCACCATCCCACAAGCCACGGGCAGCACAAATCTTGTGCCTCCCAATGAGGACAGCCATTGCACTATTCCTTGCAAACAGCCAATTCTTCTATTAATATACCATTTAAATCTATAATAAAATAGCAAAACAGTGCAAACACTCCCTTTGCACGTGCAAATCTCACCAAAATTTTCCCTTTACCAACCATAGCGTCTCTCTCTATCTCTCAAGCTTGCCACATTCACCTCGCCAACCCACCACGAGACTTACGTGTCCCCTTTCATTTTTCTTATAAACACCATCCCTGCAACCCCTTCTCTTCCCCTCACCAAGTCTAGCTAGTTGCCAATTCCTTCTTCATGGCTGAGCCTCAGGGTGGTGATGGCGCATCTGACGGTGGCCGGAAGGGCAACGGAAAGCGAGCTAGTAGTGCAGCAGAGGGGGAAGTTACGGCGGCCACAGTGGCTACGCCTACTGCTCCATGTGGGGCGTGCAAGTTCTTGAGGAGGAAGTGCATTAGTGGGTGCATCTTTGCTCCCCACTTCAGTTCCGACCAGGGGGCGGCTCGTTTCGCGGCTGTGCACAAAGTTTTTGGCGCAAGCAATGTGTCGAAGCTATTGTTGCACATTCCGATTAACAGGCGGCAGGATGCTGTTGTTACCATATCATATGAAGCTCAGGCGAGGTTGTCTGATCCAGTTTATGGTTGTGTGTCAACCATACTTGCTTTGCAACAACAGGTTAATCGATCAAACTTCAGGCGAGGTTGTCTCTATTTAATGCATGGATTGGATTGCCGTAGTAACCAGTGTAGTGTAGTCTGATGGAAAACTAGTTTCAGATTCAAGCCAAACTAGTTTCAGATTCAAGCCATATATTTATGCTAAGCTGCTCACTATCCCAATAGAATAGCATATAATTTATTTTTATCTTATTTTTGTACCTTTTCAGAAACCAATAAATAGATAAGGTAATTAATAAATGTTATAATGAACTGCTTTTCATTAACATACACCTTTTTATATTAATGGTAATCTTTTCATTTTTTTCTCTCTTATATAATTTTGTGTAATTTTTTCTTTTTTTTTGTAACATTATAACGAACACTCTTTATTTTAACATATTTAAATAGCGAATCTATTGAAACTTACTTTTTGATAGTTAACTCTCTAAAATATGGAGTTTAGTGAGAATAAAGAACCTAAAAGAGATACTCTAACCAGGCACCTTGCCCCAACTGTTTTTGCTATTTAAATAATGATTCTTATAAAAATTCTCATGGAAATTAATGTTAAAGGCAGATGCTTCTAAGCTGGAAATATGGTGCTGGCTATTGGTTTGCATAGAAAAGAACAGGAACAAATAAATCCTGCAATTCAAAATGCGAGAAAAACATAATAGAAGGTGTTCAAGCCTGCAATTGAAGCTAGATTTCAACCACCACAGCAGAATGTAAAGCCAGAAAAACCTTTTTGTTATCCCCATTAGCGGATTTAGTATATTATCTCATGGAGATAGTGATTATTTTGAACAACAGAGCGATAAAGTGATAAAAGGTCAACCCATATGGGCTAAAAGAAGTTAAGTACCCCTTAATCCTTTTTTTTTTTGATACTAAGTTCCCCTTAATCTATTCAGCTTCAGGACTATCGAAAGATGGAGATCTGGAGTAGATAGAATAGTTGTAAATTGCAATATTTGCAGGTGTCATATTTCAAATCTCTAAATAAATATGTTTCAATATTTTACTTGTTAGTTAATATTATTAGCGATGGACGACGTTCGTTGCAAGTAAATAAATTTAAATAATATTATTTTTATAAAAAAATATAAATTATATATAATGAAATTAAATTANAGATGGACGACGTTCGTTGCACGTAAATAAATTTAAATAATATTATTTTTATAAAAAAATATAAATTATATATAATTAAATTAAATTAAATAATAAATTAGGTGCTAAATAATTAATCCATATTTAATTATTGTTAAATTTAATCATTAATTTATTCTATAAGTTTTTGAGTATTTAATATGTCATTTATTTAGATATCTCTCTTACCTTTTTAGACATTTTCGCATATAATTATATTATAAAATTATTAATTTTATTTTGTTAACTAAATAAANCGATGGACGACGTTCGTTGCAAGTAAATAAATTTAAATAATATTATTTTTATAAAAAAATATAAATTATATATAATGAAATTAAATTAAATAATAAATTAGGTGCTAAATAATTAATCCATATTTAATTATTGTTAAATTTAATTATTAATTTATTCTATAAGTTTTTGAGTATTTAATATGTCATTTATTTAGATATCTCTCTTACCTTTTTAGATATTTTCGCATATAATTATATTATAAAATTATTAATTTTATTTTGTTAACTAAATAAATTATATCACTTATAATATATTATTATATTATAGTATAGCAAAAAATAAAATATAACATGTCTATAATATTTTTTTATAATATAAAATAGCATAGGCTTCAATAAATTTATTTGACGGTAAAAAATAGACTGATGCGAGGGCTCATTTAATATACTAGTAATATTTGCAGGTGGCATCCCTACAAGCTGAGCTGGCAATNATTTTTTATAATATAAAATAGCATAAGCTTCCATAAATTTATTTGACGGTAAAAAATAGACTGATGCGAGGGCTCATTTAATATACTAGNTTTTTTTATAATATAAAATAGCATAGGCTTCAATAAATTTATTTGACGGTAAAAAATAGACTGATGCGAGGGCTCATTTAATATACTAGTAATATTTGCAGGTGGCATCCCTACAAGCTGAGCTGGCAATGGTGCAAAACCAGTTGATAAACAGTAGGTTTGCAGTAGCAAATGCCATTCAGAGCTCACATCAACAGCAACACCTTGCAATGCCACAGCCAGCGTACTCCAACGCCTCTTCAGCTTCAAATTGCCTCATCAACTTCAACTCTAGTTTTGATCTCGCGGTGGCGGGGGAAAACACTCCCTCTTCACAAAGGTTTGAGCATCTTCAACTTTGCGGACCCACTCAAGATGAAGAGGAAGATGAACAAGACAGTCGCAATCCAGTGGCATTTCCTAATCAAATACTTCACTCCAGATAACGTTTCTGATTATTTGCTGTACAAATAACTGGATCTGCCTTGAAGGAGTAGCAGTCATATAATTGTCAGCGCATACTCTCTCTCTGACATTAAATTTTCAGTATAAGCAGTGCCTTCCTAACAAAATTTACATATGAAATTTTATGGCTTGGTTTATAAGATTTTATCATTTCCTTTTTTTTTTTTTTGTCATATGATTTTAACAATTCAAAATTATGTTCTATCATTGTTTTTGTTGTTTTCAATGTATAACCTTCACATCATTCAAGCCTTCACGATAGTTTGGCAAAAATATTAGATTGGCTTTAACACACAGACCGAAATAATGCGACTGAAATGTGTCAGTGCTGATTGAGAAATGTTCTAATCTGATGCTTGAACTATCAGAATCGTCTTAAAATTCAATCAAATGAAATTTATTGTTTATTTTTAAAAGTTTTCTTTGGTGCTTGTTTTAAATTTTTGTCGGAGAATTTTACTTAATCCCCACCGACACACATCCCTGCAAGAAAAAATAATTTTTGGTTCACTTTTTTTTTTTTTGGTTTTGGCATTTTGCCGGTGCAAAAATGATATTTTGCTTTAACATTAGAAATTGATAATTCTAAAGAGTAATTCAAGTGGTAACAGATATAATTTATAAACTCAAACGTGTTAGTTTAAATATTGACAAATCTTTGGAGTCAAATCAAGAGAAATTTATCTTTCATGAATACCTTAGATCGTATGCCTTTGATTGGATTAGGGAAATGAACATCCTAGTCCCAGCGTAGATGGTTTGCCTTTGATTGGACTAGGAAAATAATTAGTTGAGGTGCACGTAAATTGGTTCGGACATCTTTGACCATTTAACCAAAAAAAAAATTGATGCAAAAGATTAAATTTTTTGCATCAACAGCGAAAACTAATGTCTCTTGGATTTATCGATTTCAATACCCCTCCACCTTGGATTTATTGACTTCAATACCCCTTGCAGAAACTATATAGTCAAACACAATTCCTTTCGTCACCATAAAGTGACACTTTTTCCAATTCAAGACTAGATTCTTCTTCTTACATCTTGTTAGAACTCTCTCCAAGTTTGTCAAACATCCCTCGAATGAATCCCCAAACACCGAAAAAAATCGTCCATAAAGACCTCTACTATCTTTTCCACCATGTCACTGAAAATCCCCATCATACAGCGTTGAAACATCCCTGGAGCATTGCATAGTCCAAATGACATGCTGTGGTAGACAAAGGTACCATAGGGGCACGTGAATGTGGTCTTCTCTTGATCCTTCAAAACAATCTCAATATGATTGTAGCCGGAGTATCCATCTAAAAAGCAGTAGAATAGATGCCCCGTTACACGTTCTAGAACTTGATCGAGGATTGACAATGAGAAGTGGTCTTTTCTTGTGTAAACGTTCAACTTTCGGTAATCAATGCACACCCTCCATCCGGTGAACAATTTTGTAGGTATAAGTTCATTCTCGTCATTCTCAACCACTGTAACTCCGGATTTCTTAGGTACTACTTGTTTGGGGGCTAACCCACTTACCATAGGCGATTGGAAAAATGATTCCCACATCAAGTAGTTTCAGAACCTCATCCCTCACCACCTCCTTCATGATGAGATTCAACCGTCTTTGTGGTTGTCGGGAAGGTTTGGAATCCTCTTCAAGATATATGTGGTGGGTGCAAATGAGAGGGCTTATCCCCTTGATATCCCCAATGGTCCACCCAATTGCTCCTTTATGCTTTCTCAAAACCTCCAAGAGTTCTTTTTCTTGTTCCATGTTCAATGTATAGCTAATGACCACCAGAAATGTTTCACCTTCCCCAAGATAGACATACTTCAAATAGGAGGGCAAGGGCTTCAACTCCAAGTTGGGCTTTTGTTCATCCGACGGAAATTTTTTTTTTTCTCAATGGGGTAACTCTTTGAATGTAGGGATCCACCTTTCCATCCCTTTCAAATCTTCGACCTCCTCTTACTCATCATAATTATCAAGATCCACAATTCCTTCTTTCTTGAATTTCAACATCCCCTCAAGTTCCAAGTGCTCGTCAACCAAAGTGTCGATTCTATTGACCTCACTTACTTCCTCATCATCACCCGATTGTTTTGCCAAGTTGAATACATTGAGCTCCATTGTCATATTCCTAAATGCCAACTTTATTAGACCGTTCTTGCAATTTATCACGGCATTAGATGTAGCAAGAAAGGGTCTTCCAAGTATTACCAAAATTTGGGATCTAAGGTTTGCAGTAGGGTGTGTATCAAGCACAATGAAATCGACAGGGAAGTAAATTTATCAATTTGAATCAAGACATCCTCAACTACTCCCCTTGGTGTACGGATACTACGATTCGCCAATTGAAGCATGATTGAGGTGGGTTTCAACTCCTCAAGCTGAAGCTGTTGATACAACGAGTAGGGAAGAAGATTCACACTTGCCCCAAAATCGAGGAGTGCTTGTTCAACTCAACAATTTCCAATGGTGATGGCTATGGTTGGACAACTGGGGTCTTTGAATTTGGGAGGAGTGTTGGTCCTTAATATTGAGCTCACTTGTTCTGTGAAGAATGCCTTCTTGTGAAAATTCAATCTTCTTTTCACCGTGCATAGATCCTTCAAAATTTTAGCACAAGATGGGATTTGCTTGATGGCGTCGAGAAATGGAATATTAATCTTCACCTGCTTAAACATTTCTAAAATATCAGCATAATTAGCCACCTTGACAGGTGGCCTCAAACGACTCGGGAAAGGGGCAGGCATGGGAGGAATAAACACACAATCATTAATTAATTTTTCTTTCTCAATAATCTCTCTTTCTTTCTCTTCACTCACTGCACCCTTGTCGACGTCACTCAAGATATCTTTTCCTTTTGGCAATGTGGTCTTGGGTGAGACCGTTGGCAAAATGGTTTTGTCAATTTCTTTGCCACTACGGAGGGTGGTGATAGCTTTGAGTTGCTCGCAACTCTTTATCAAAGGCTCCGATGACTCAACAATGTGTTGACCCCTAGGGTTCTTTTGTGGTTGAGCGGGGAACTTCCCCTTTTCTTGTTGAGATGCCCCTATGGAGTTTGTCAACTTTGTGAGTTGGGCTCTTATATCATTGATGGTTGTGGCATTTTGGTTATTGATGGCGGTTTGGCTTTGAATGAAGGAATGAACCATATCCTCTAAATTCTTTTTGTGCGGAGGTTGGTATCTGGATGGATTGGATGGTCCTTGAGAAAAACTTTGTGAAGGAGGACTTGGAGAAAAATTTTGTGGTGGCGGTTTTGACTGATACCCTTGTGGATTGATCATTGGGTATTGAGAGCTAGATGCTTGCCCTTGGCCATGGTATTGGTTTTGCTTAGGAGGCATAGGAGATGAATATGCACTTGACCCGTGAGGAATGAGGTTCTCATTTCTCCAACTGAAATTTGGGTGATTACTCCACCCTGAATTGTAGGTGTTCGAATTGAGAGAAAATGATTGCCTTGGTTGGTTGAATGCATGGACTTGCTCATGGTATGCTTCCTTAAGTGCTGGAATAGTAGGACATTCTGATGTGGAATGCTCTACACTCTCACAGATTACACATTCTTCACAATGTTGGAAACATTAGACACCTGATGTCTCCGATTGACTTCAAGACTCTCTACTTTCCTTGACAATTTAGCAATTTTTGAAAGTAAGTCTTCTCGGTCTCTCAAATCATATATCCCTCCCCCTTGTGGTTGACTACTACCCGAGGACATCCTAGGTACATCGTTGGAATCCCTAATGTCCCAAGATTGTGCATTTTGGGCCAGTGTACTAAAATAGTCCAGGGCCTCATCAGGGTCTTTGTTCAAGAACTCGTCATTGCACATATGTCAATGAATTGTCTATGGCTTGGTGTGATTCCTTCGTAGAAGAAACTTACCAGTTGCCATGATTCAAAGCAATGGTGTGGTATGGATTGTATTAACTCCTTGTAGCAATTCCAGCATTGATAAAATTGCTCATTGGGTTTCTCAGAAAAATTTTGAATTTCCTTTTTTAAAGCAGTGGTTCTATGACTGGGAAAAAAATTGTTTAAGAATTCAGAGAGCATTTGAGTCCAAGAGGTAATGGATCGAGATCGCAAGGCATACAACCATGATTTGACTTTATCACTAAGAGAGAAAGGAAACAATTTCAGTCGAGCTATGTCCTCCATAGCATAGTTAGCATTAAAGGTTGCAACTATATCCTCAAACTCCCTTATGTGGGTGTAGGGATTTTGCTTCTCAAGCCTATGGAATGTAGGAAATAGTTGCAACATTCCTGAATTAACTTGGAAAAGATGAGCTTGGACAGGTAAATGGATGCAGGAGGGTGTGGTGCTACGGGTTGGTTGAAGGAAATCCCTTATAGACCTCATCGGAGGGTCCATTGGGAAGTTATTCCCTTCATTCGTGGGAGGGGGAATTTGCATCCGTGGATTAGGCATTCTAGGTTCGGGCACTCCCCCACCCCTTGGAACATTTGGATTGTCACCAAGATTATCAAAATTATCACCCGCATCCTTGGGTGGGTTTTGATCAATATTCATGTCGGGGTCTAAGGGTTGTTTAACTAATCGGTTTTGTTCGTCCCTTTCCCACATGCATTAAACTATCTAAAAATCAAATTATACACAAATAAGGATGTATATACATAGAACAACATATCTCAGCCCATGATGATGATCACGGGACTTACCTCCGTCGTCCGAAAATCACCTTCTCGATTCGACACTTGCCTTCCCCGGCAACGGCGCCAATAATACTTAGTTATTTTCCTTGTTATCCCTAACCCCTAAATATCATCCCTCAAAATACATTTTTTATGGATGGAGGGGATTGTCACTTTCCCTTTAAGTAGTATCAAAAGAAAGGGCAAGGAGATGGGAAAATGGGATGGTGGAAATGTGTTATGTGCATGAACAAAAATGCTCCCCAAGCATAAGGAGATTTTTGTGGATCGTGTTTTACTTGGAGGTACTCCAAGGTCGTTTCCACGGTGAAGGATGTGAACCTAAGGGAAGGTGATTTTTTTAGGTGAAAGAAAGTCTAAAATCTTTTGTTGTTGAAAGTTGTTTGGTGAAGTGTGTTTTGGTGAGAATGAAATGAGAAACAAACGTAGGCTAATCCAAGAGGTCACTCCAATAGGGATACCATCTCAACTCAAATCCTTCCTCCAATAGAGTATAAATGTTCGATTGATTCGTGGGAAGCTAGGGATAAGATGAGTGAGTATCTAAGCATAAATCGTTACTAGGCCTACGAAATATCAAAGACTCACCAACTTATCCACCCTCAACCCAGTCAAACCGAACCATTGAACTCTGAAAGAAGGGAGGAGAATGAGTTGAAATGGCATCCCCAAAGTGGAGGTTCCCCTTGGTTTTGCCAACTAAAGGATTTAGCTACTCATGGTTGGGATGAAATTAACAATGAAATGAGAATGCATTACAAAGGAATGAAGTTCTTGAGTAACTAAATGCAAGCAAACATAAGCTATAAGTGAAAGCAATGAATACCCATTCTACAGCTAGGAAAGAATGAAGAACATATATGCATTAATGGTGAAAGCTTTAAAAGGGAATTAAACTTGCAATGAACTTGTAGGAACTAGCATTAATTGCATTCAATGAAGCTCTAAAGATTCGTACAGGAGATTGCAAGACAATGTATTGAAGAAAATATAAAAATCTCAATTTNACTTTGCCGCACTGTTTACAAGCACCAAGTCTTTTGGCACAACGACGTTTAGCAAAAGTACTTCTGCCACAGAGGGGTTTCTCTTGTGCTTCTTGGATCTCATTCTTTCTTACCAATCTTACTTTTCTCATGATCACAACATGCACATCAGATGGAAAAGTGCGTAGAACTCCCAGACTAAACCAAAAAAGGTTAACATTCATGCTTTTTATTCTTTAAGACTCATTATCTGGTTCTTTAACGTTTGCCAGTCACAAAGACTATTAAAAATGACTCACATGCATAATCATTAATCTATATAAAGTACAAGGTAAGGTACATAATATGTTCAGAAACAGCAACGACAACAACAAAAATGAAAAATTTTACGGGCACAAAATATAAACTGTAGTTCTTACATCCTAACCTAAACTGAACATTGTCCCTAATGTTTTGAATTTAACGATATGTTGAGCTTGGAGATGAGGTTGAAAGTTAGAGATCTTGTTCATCTGTCGAAACCTACAAGAAAAATACGCAAATTAATCTTCTCTACGCAGATCTGGGTTTTCGCTAGGATGGAAACCCTTTATTGTAAGTGTGGACAGAAGAAGAAAAGCCATGTACAAATAGAGTAAACAAATACAGATCATGAGAAAAAGGATTGGATCTTCGGGGAGTATGGTCATGGGGTTGTTGGGAGCTGGGTCTTGTTGCAGAAAACAGTAAACATCAAAGAAAGAGAAGAAGAAGAAGAAGAAGAAAGAAACAAGACAGGTGGTGGGGAAAATGAAGAAAGGGAGAGGATGCCTTATAAAGGTGTCCTCTCGGGTCGGTTTTGATTGGGTTTTTCCTGATCCGACCCCTTTTTGTGTTGGCAAGCACAAATCTCAGAGGGATATTCTAGGTCCATTAAAAGAATTGTTTCCACATTTTTAACAAAATTCTTCAAAAATGGTTTCAACCACTGACCATTAACAGTAAAGATGTTACCGTTCGAGGGATTTTTCACTTCTATTGCTCCATGTCCAAACACTTTTTTGACAATATAAGGTCCAGTCCATCTTGACTTCAACTTACCGGGAAAGAGGCGGAGTCTTGAATTAAACAGTAGGACTTTTTGAGTAGGTTCAAAAGACCTCTGATTTATCAGTTAATGAGACATGCCCAAGATTGTTTTAAAAACAATGCGATATGCCCAGAGTATATCAGTTAGTCTTGACAACTAATCTTTGCGGTCTGGATTTACCATTTTTTCTAAGATTAATTTGATCACCTGATTAGCCAATTCAGCCTGTTCACTAGTCTGTAGATGATAAGGGGTTACAATTTTGTGAAAAATCAAGTATTTTTTTGTCAAATTCCAGAAAAGATGATTGCAAAAATGAGAACCCCCATCGCTTATAATTGTTTCGAAATTCTAAACTGAGACAAAATGTTTTCTTTTAAAAATTTGATCACGGTTTGGTGATTATTATTCTGGCATGGAATTACCTCAACCCATTTGGACACATAGTCTTCGACCAGTAAAATGTACAGATAGTCAAAGGAGGGGGAAAATGGTCTCATAAAATCAATGCCCCAATAGTCAAAAATTTCAATCACCAAAATGGGGTTTAAGGGCATTATGTTTCTTTTTGAAATACTCCCCAACCTTTGGCATTTTTCTCAAGTTAAACAAAAGTCATGGACATCTTTGAAAAGTGTAGGCTAGTAAAATCCACATTGCAAGATTTTCGCAATAGTTTTCCTTGATGAAAAATGGCCACCACATGCTTCAGAATGACAAAATGTTATTACATGTCTGCTTTCTTGAGTGGGGATGTAACGTCTTATGATTTGATCCTTACAATACTTAAATACGTACGAATCTTCCCAAAAGAAGTTACGAACCTCCCTAAGAATTTTTTTTTGATCCATGGTGGTTAAGGATAGAGGGAGCGTTCAAGTGGTAAGAAAATGAGCAATATCAGTGTACTATAGAGTCTCATCAATTATGAATAGTTGTTAATTGGGAAATTTTTCATTGATTGGCAATCCATCCTCATAAAATTCATATGTTAATCTGGACAAATGGTCTGCCACCACATTTTCAACACCTTTTTTATCCTTAATGATCAGATTAAACTCTTGGAGTAAGAGTATCCATCGTAAGAGCCTAAGTTTAGTATCCTTATTTGTGAGTAAGAATTTTAGGGCTGCATAGTCAGTGAATATAGTAACAGAAGAACCAACAAGATAGGAACGAAAATTTTTCAAAGCAAAAACTACAACAAGCAATTCTTTTTCAGTTGTTGAATAATTCATTTGAGCATCGTTCAAAGTTTTGCTTTTATAGTAAATCACAGATGGTTTCTTCTCCTTTCTTTGCCCCAATACAACACCTACAACATAATGACTTTCATCACACATTAGTTCAAAGGGTAGAGTCCAGTCAAGGGGCTGCATTATTGGGGCATAAATTAACATGCCTTTAAGCTTATCAAAATCTTTTTGGCATTCTTCATTCCAATCAAAGATTACGTCCTGACTCAGGAGATGATACATGGGTTTTGTTATGGTACTGAAATCTTTTATGAATCTCCTGTAAAAGCCTGCATGTCCTAGGAATGATCGGACATCCTTTACAGTCTTGGGAGCAGGCAAATTTCCAATCAGATGTATTTTTGCCTTGTCAACTTTCATGCCCTCAGATGAGACAATGTGACCTAAGACAATGCCTTGTGTTACCATGAAGTGACATTTCTCCCAATTAAGCACCAGATTGGCCTCATGACATCTTACCAATACCTTCTCTAGGTTGGCCAGACATGAATCAAATGAGTCACCATAGACAGAGAAGTCATCCACGAACACCTCCAAAAATTTCTTGACCAGGTCATTAAACAAGCTTAACATGCATATTTGGAATGTTGCGGGAGCGTTACAAAGTCTGAATGACATTCTTTTGAATGCAAATGTGCCAAAGGGGCAAGTGAATGTGATTTTCTCCTGATCTTTTCCTATCTCAATTTGATTGTACTAGGAATACCCATCCAGGAAACAGTAAAATTCATGGCCTGCAATTCTCTTTAAAACCTTATCAAGAAAGGGAAGGGGGAAATGGTCTTTCCTAATTACCAAATTAAATTTTCGATAGTCAATACACATCCGCCATCCTGTAATGACTCTAGTTGGTACTAGTTCACTGGCTTCATTCTTGACTACTATGACCCCAAACTTCTTGGGCACAACTTGGGTTGGACTAGCCCATTTGTTATCGGAGATGAGAAAGATTATCCCTGAATCTAAGAGCTTAAGCACTTCCATTCGCACAACTTCTTTCATGTGAGGGCTTAGTCGTCGCCGCATTTGACAAGTGGGTTTTTAATCCTCTTTTAGGTATATTGCATGATTATAGATTAATGGGCTTATACCTTTCAAGTCAGCGATGGTCTATCCAATGGTGTTTTTATGGCTTTTAAGAATCTCAATCAGTTTAGATTCTTGCAAGTCTATGAGCTTAGATGAAATTACCACTGGGTATGACTCATCTTCTCCTAGGAATGCATATTTGAGGTCAGATGGAAGAGATTTTAATTCAGGCTTTGGAGGCTTGACACTTGATGAGAGTGACTTTGTGCCACTTGGTGAAAGTTCCTCGAATTTGAGGGCCCATGTCTCAACAGCATGAGTGGGGCAATTCTTTGGATCATCATTTGTTGTCTCAGATGTAAGGGATTCTGATAGAGACAATTCAATGGAGTTTTCACAGAATGTGTTATTCAGATGTTCATGAACCAACGACTCAATGGAATTTATTTCTCTCTCTTCTTTGTCCTCTCCTGGGTGTTTGGAAACATTGAAAATATTTAGTTCAAGAGTCATATTCCCAAAGGTTAATTTCATGACCCAATTCATGCAATTGATTAGTGCATTTGAAGTTGCTATGAATGGTCAACCAAGAATTACGGGAATTGGGTTCTCTGAGTGCTTTGCTGGCTGAGTATCTAGAACGATGAAGTCAACAGGGAAGAAAAAGTTGTCCACTTGGACAAGTATGTCTTCAAAAATGCCCCAAGGGATTTTTACAGATCTGTTTACCAATTGGAGTGCGACACAAGTGGTTTTTTTCACCCAGACCCAACTACTGGTAGACAAAAAAAGGGAGCAAGTTGACACTAGCTCCAAGGTCTAACATTGCTTGTTCGATTTTAAAGTTTCTAATGACACACGACACAGTCGGACACCCTGGATCTTTATATTTTGAGGGGTTTTGTGTTGAAGTAGGGCACTGGCTAGTTCTATCAGGAAGACACTTTTTGAACATTCTAGCTTCTTTTGACTGTGCACAAGTCTTTCAGAAACTTGACATAAGATGGAACCTGTTTGATTGCATCCAGAAGTCGGATGTTGATTTTTACTTGCTTAAGATACTCATAATTTTAGGTTGATTATTCAACTTCCATACAATTTGAGTCTACGAGGAAAAGGAGCAGGAATAAGAAACGGAGGTCCTATTTCCTCCGAAGATTCTGGCTCTTGTTCAATCATAGGCTCAGGTTCTTCTAGTTCAAGCTCAACTGGTGAGTTGACTGGGATTGACTTAGATTTTGGCTTGGGAATTTGCACGTCTCTAATGGTCTTGTCAATCACCTTACCACTTCTTAGTGTAGTGATAACTTGGGCTTGGTCTTGTAGAGTGTCCATGATTAAAGGATTTCCCACTTGAAATTGACCTTGTGGTGGTTTTGGTTGGGCAGAAAACTTGCCCTTTTCATGTGTGGTCATGGATTGGGCCAACCTTTGGATGTGTCTTTTAAGATCCTTGAAAGATTAAGTGGTCTGGGCTTTGAAATTAGTATAAGCCTGAGTGGAACTATTGTTATAGTTCATTTGGCTTTGCATGAACTGATTCAGGGTATCCTCAAGGTTCGTCTTTTGTGGTGGTTGGTATGGTTGATACGTGGGAGGTCCTTGAGGTGGTGGGTGTGAACCTTGTTGTTGGTTCATGGGAGTTGGTTGTGTGTTTCTCCAACAGAAACTCGGGTGATTCCGCTACCCTAGATTGTATGTTTCAGAGTATGGGTTGGAGTAAGGCTTGTTGAAGTTAGAAATTACATTTATTTGCTCCAACAGAACTTCTTTGAATGCTGGAATGGTAGGACACTCCCCAGTAGGGTGTCCCGTCAGTGCACAGATCCCATACATTTGTTCTGTGGGAGAGCCAACTTTAACTTGATGAACCTTTTTCATCTCTAAAGTTTCAAGTTTTCGAGATAGGATGGATATTTTTGCTCTTAGGTCATCATCATCTCTCACGACATACTTACCCCCTTGGGTAGTAGATGGTTTGGCTTCAACAATGGTAGGGGAGGCTGAGTCTCACATTTGAGAACTGTCAGATATGGTGTCAAAAAAATTGAATGCCTCCTCCGGACTCTTACCCATGAACTCTCCTTGAGTTATCATTTCGACAAACTAAAGTTGTCTAGTGGGCAAAGAGTCTTAGAAGAATCCTACTAAGGTTCAATTCTCAAAAGCATGGTGTGGATAGGACTGGAGTAGATCCTTGAATCTCTCCCAACTTTGGTAAAATGTTTCTCCTTCTTTGATCAAAAAATTCATGATTTGTCTTTTCAGTGCCTTAGTGCGTGTAGAGGGAAAACCTTTCTGAAAAATTCATTTTGTTATGCCCGCCAGTCAGGTATTGAAAGAGTTTTTAAAGAATTTAGCCATTGTTTAGCTTTACCCTTTAGAGAAAATGACAAAAGTTTCATTTTAGCTAGCTCAGAATTGTCTTGAAACGTTTCATATACTTCCTCAAACTCTTTTATGTGCAGCTATGAGTTTTCTACTTCAAATCCATGAAATTGAGGGAGTAGTTGAACTGTCCCCGTCTTTACAATAAAGATGAGTGCATATTCAAGAAAGATNCTATGAATGGTCAACCAAGAATTACGGGAATTGGGTTCTCTGAGTGCTTTGCTGGCTGAGTATCTAGAACGATGAAGTCAACAGGGAAGAAAAAGTTGTCCACTTGGACAAGTATGTCTTCAAAAATGCCCCAAGGGATTTTTACAGATCTGTTTACCAATTGGAGTGCGACACAAGTGGTTTTTTTCACCCAGACCCAACTACTGGTAGACAAAAAAAGGGAGCAAGTTGACACTAGCTCCAAGGTCTAACATTGCTTGTTCGATTTTAAAGTTTCTAATGACACACGACACAGTCGGACACCCTGGATCTTTATTATTTTGAGGGGTTTTGTGTTGAAGTAGGGCACTGGCTAGTTCTATCAGGAAGACACTTTTTGAACATTCTAGCTTCTTTTGACTGTGCACAAGTCTTTCAGAAACTTGACATAAGATGGAACCTGTTTGATTGCATCCAGAAGTGGGATGTTGATTTTTACTTGCTTAAAAAACTCATAATTTTAGGTTGATTATTCAACTTCCATACAGTTTTGAGTCTATGAGGAAAAGGAGCAGGAATAAGAAACGGAGGTCCTATTTCCTCCGAAGGTTCTGGCTCTTGTTCAATCATAGGCTCAGGTTCTTCTAGTTCAAGCTCAACTAGTGAGTTGACTGGGATTGACNTTCTGGCTCTTGTTCAATCATAGGCTCAGGTTCTTCTAGTTCAAGCTCAACTAGTGAGTTGACTGGGATTGACTTAGATTTTGGCTTGGGAATTAGCACGTCTCTAATGGTCTTGTCAATCACCTTGCCACTTCTTAGTGTAGTGAGAACTTGGGCTTGGCCTTGTGGTGTTTCCCTGATTTCGGGATTTCTTACCTGGAATTGGTCTTGTGGTGGTTTTGGTTGGGTAGGAACTTGCCCTTCTCATGGGTGGTCATGGATTGGATCAACTTTTGAATGTGGATTTTAAGGTCCTCAAAAGATTGAGTGGTCTGCATTTTGAAATTAGTAAAAGCCTGAGTGAAACTATTGTTATAGTTCATTTGGCTTTGTATGAACTGATTCAGTGTGTCCTCAAGGCTCCTCTTTTGTGGTAGTTGGTATGGANTTAAGTGGTCTGGGCTTTGAAATTAGTATAAGCCTGAGTGGAACTATTGTTATAGTTCATTTGGCTTTGCATGAACTGATTCAGGGTATCCTCAAGGTTCGTCTTTTGTGGTGGTTGGTATGGTTGATACGTGGGAGGTCCTTGAGGTGGTGGGTGTGAACCTTGTTGTTGGTTCATGGGAGTTGGTTGTGTGTTTCTCCAACAGAAACTCGGGTGATTCCGCTACCCTAGATTGTATGTTTTAGAGTATGGGTTGGAGTAAGGCTTGTTGAAGTTAGAAATTACATTTATTTGCTCCAACAGAACTTCTTTGAATGCTGGAATGGTAGGACACTCCCCAGTAGGGTGTCCCGTCAGTACACAGATCCCATACATTTGTTCTGTGGGAGAGCCAACTTTAACTTGATGAACCTTTTTCATCTCTAAAGTTTCAAGTTTTCGAGATAGGATGGATATTTTTGCTCTTAGGTCATCATCATCTCTCACGACATACTTACCCCCTTGGGTAGTAGATGGTTTGGCTTCAACAATGGTAGGGGAGGCTGAGTCTCACATTTGAGAACTGTCAGATATGGTGTCAAAAAAATTGAATGCCTCCTCCGGACTCTTACCCATGAACTCTCCTTGAGTTATCATTTCGACAAACTAAAGTTGTCTAGTGGGCAAAGAGTCTTAGAAGAATCCTACTAAGGTTCAATTCTCAAAAGCATGGTGTGGATAGGACTGGAGTAGATCCTTGAATCTCTCCCAACTTTGGTAAAATGTTTCTCCTTCTTTGATCAAAAAATTCATGATTTGTCTTTTCAGTGCCTTAGTGCGTGTAGAGGGAAAACCTTTCTGAAAAATTCATTTTGTTATGCCCGCCAGTCAGGTATTGAAAGAGTTTTTAAAGAATTTAGCCATTGTTTAGCTTTACCCTTTAGAGAAAATGACAAAAGTTTCATTTTAGCTAGCTCAGAATTGTCTTGAAACGTTTCATATACTTCCTCAAACTCTTTTATGTGCAGCTATGAGTTTTCTATTTCGAATCCATGAAATTGAGGGAGTAGTTGAACTGTCCCCGTCTTTACAATAAAGATGAGTGCATATTCAGGAAAGATAAAACAAGAGGGGAGACTATTTCTTGTGGGATTTAAGTAATCCTATAGAGTTTGAATGTTAGGCACTTCCCCCTCTCTNCTTCAAATCCATGAAATTGAGGGAGTAGTTGAACTGTCCCCGTCTTTACAATAAAGATGAGTGCATATTCAAGAAAGATAAAACAAGAGGGGAGACTATTTCTTGTGGGATTTAAGTAATCCTATAGAGTTTGAATGTTAGGCACTTCCCCCTCTCTCACAGGAATTTTTCCTCGTCTCTCATCATTTGTCATTCTACTTTCACAAGAATCTATTACTGATCTAGGTGAAGGTGGTTCTGGTTGATTCACAGACCTAGAAGATTCTACCGGCAAATTTTGATAGTGAGGAGTGTCCTTAAACATAAAAACAATTAAAAAAAATTTATACTTAGTAAAACAAATATTATACAAAAAAGAGAGGTCTTTTTACCTTTTACCTTAAAACACCTTTAATGGTTCCTCGGCAAAGGTGCCAAAAACTTGACTTGATCCGAAATGTGCACACTCAAGTGTAGGCGGTCAAGTTGTAGTAATAATCCAGTTAAGTTTGGAGTCGAATCCACAGGGAACTANGCAAATATTATACAAAAAAGAGAGGTCTTTTTACCTTTTACCTTAAAACACCTTTAATGGTTCCTCGGCAACGGTGCCAAAAACTTGACTTGATCCGAAATGTGCACACTCAAGTGTAGGCGGTCAAGTTGTAGTAATAATCCAGTTAAGTTTGGAGTCGAATCCACAGGGAACTATGATTGGTATTTTGAAGTGAGTAGTGATAGAGACCAAGTAAATGGAAACCTTGAGAGTTTGAAGTTATGGGATTTCCTGAATAGGAGACAAGATTCTTTCCAAGAGTTTTTTAGACAAAATATAAGATAAATTCAAATGTAAACAATCACCCTTTAGTTCGAGGACCAGAACATGTAGTTAATCATCCAGTTTATTATATTTGTGTTTTATAACTCAATTAACTCCCGTGACAACAAAAAGTTAATTGGAAGATAAAGATGGACTGTGAGAATTAAGCACATGATTCCAATGCCTTTCTAGAAGTTTACAAGAATTGTCTGTGCCGAGACTCAACCCATCTACAAACAAGCAAGTGTTTCTACAAGCCATCCAACCATGTCATTAATATTCCATTCTTTAGATAAAGCACAATAATGGTGAAGTTTGAAATATTGTCATGAAGATGTTGTCGGGGTACTTGCCTTGAACCAATAGGTCTTTCTATGCAAGAGTCATCTGTGACATAGAGAGAACCCACAGTTATACAAAATACCTTAGCTTTGCCAGATACAATCAATCATTCAATAAACAAGTGAAATATAAAGCATTAAAGCATAAAGAAAATGCACAAATATAACTTCTGGATAATTTTATACATATTTATCACCTCTTACTAAAGAGTGAATGAGGAACTACTCACTCTTCATGGCTTTGGTAAAACTTGAAAAGTGAGTGATACTCATTCCTCCAAGTAATGGAGTTACAAGCCGATCTTCAACGAAGANAGTTATACAAAATACCTTAGCTTTGCCAGATACAATCAATCATTCAATAAACAAGTGAAATATAAAACATTAAAGCATAAAGAAAATGCACAAATATAACTTCTGGATAATTTTATACATATTTATCACCTCTTACTAAAGAGTGAATGAGGAACTACTCACTCTTCATGGCTTTGGTAAAACTTGAAAAGTGAGTGATACTCATTCCTCCAAGTAATGGAGTTACAAGCCGATCTTCAACGAAGAATGAGTGAATCACGTTCCACCCTTCACGGCTTTGGTAAAGCTCTAGAAAAGTGGAAGAGTATCACCCTTCTAAGAAAAAAGGAAGCTCAAACAATGGAAGTGAAATACATAAACAATGAAAGTAGAAGAAAACTAGTCACAAGATGGAGGGTTGCTTCCTCAACCAAAAGATGGACTAACTTCCTTGATANCCATTCCTCCAAGTAATGGAGTTACAAGCCGATCTTCAACGAAGAATGAGTGAATCACGTTCCACCCTTCACGACTTTGGTAAAGCTCTAGAAAAGTGGAAGAGTATCACCCTTCTAAGAAAAAAGGAAGCTCAAACAATGGAAGTGAAATACATAAACAATGAAAGTAGAAGAAAACTAGTCACAAGATGGAGGGTTGCTTCCTCAACCAAAAGATGGACTAACTTCCTTGATACAAGCAAAATATAACATACATCTAGCTACATAAGTGGGAGTCTAAGCCTCCATCTAGCTCTCTACTAGTTCTTGGTGTAGACTAAACCTTACAAACGAAATTCTAGTCTTCTACCCAAAAACCATTCTTCTAAATGCTCCTCCAAGGGGAGTATTTATAGGCAAGGAGGAAAAGGGGAGGGAGACAAGAGAGTGTGAAGGAATAGTGTATGTTGCCCAAGCCCAAATAAAAAGCCAACTACTCTGTAGCTTGCTTGTGGAGAACGTTCAAACTTGAGTTGGCGTTTGAATGTTGTCTCTGTTTTTCCTTTATGGGCATTCGAACGTTGTATGGCGTTCGAACGTTTCTTCTATCTTTCCTTTATGGGCGTTTGAATGCTAGATGGAGCCGACCTTCTCACTCAAGTGGCCTGTGGTCTTGTGTGAAAACCTATTTCCCCACTCCATGCATATCTTGGTGCTTTGCACTCATCAGTCTGGTCTTCAATCACTCAAGTGGACATTCCAACGTGAGTTGGCGTTCGAACGTTCTTGGCTTGGTCCAAGTTTTTGCAATTTTTTTCCAGAATATGCTAGTGTTGCATGAAAGTTTAATACTCATTGCCTTTAGTCCCTTGTACAATTTATGGCTTGAAATGTCATCATTTAAACTCCATCAANTGTTGCATGAAAGTTTGATATTCATCGCCTTTAGTCCCTTGTACAATTTATGGCCCGAAATGCCATCATTTAAACTCCATCAAAGTATAATTAGTCTTAAAGAGCATAGTAATATGCTAATTTTAACTACTAATCATGAAGCCTTGAAGATTGTTGAAGGCCTAGACAAACCGTGCGATGGGGAGGTCCAAGTGAAGCTAGCCATAAAGTAGGATCTATGTCTCTCTGTCGAAAATCCCTCTCCAACATCTAGTGTAGCTTCACTTGGACCTCTTCGCCACATGGATCATCTAAGCCTCGAGCAATTATGGACATGCCAATAATCCTTAGTATGCACACACCAATGGGTTTGTCAACCTTCAAGTTCTTGTTCTCGAAGTTGTGAATTTAGTTATAATCACTAGATGTAGCCTTTGGATTATAGGGATCTAGGTTGTGGTAGAAGCTTTCAAGGTAGAGGAATGAATTTCACTATTTGAAATCTCTCTAGAGGCTTAACCTAGATGTGGGAAAGGCTCTCCCTATTTATCGATACGGAATAAAGGTAGTCTTAGTAAATAAGAAAACTTATATTCGTGAACGACAACTCGATCAATGGTAAGGCGGTTGCCACTGGAATGAAATCACAGTTTCAAACATAACTAAGGTAGGCACCACTCGAGTGACCATGGTCACTGCTTGAGCGACCGTGAGACCGCTCGAGTGACTCATAAAGTAAGCCCTGTACTGCCTTTAGTGGCCTTTTCCCATTTTCTTCCCTAAGTCATAAAGAGGTCACTCTAACAAAGGCTAGCAAGCATATCCCTATAGGTTTTTAAGCATCAAACTATGAAAAAACTTATACTCTAGAGCACTAAAGGGTGTTGCTCAAAAAGGGTCTGATTGTGACTCAAACTATGTTTTCAAAACACATAAATGTTTTAGAAAAAATTTTCTTTTAAAATCACCTAGGAGTCATAATCAGATTGCTTCTGATTTAATTTTCATCCTAATTATATTAAATTGAATTAATTAAGGGTTCATCTTAGGTGTCTTAGGTGTATACAAAGATTGAATGATATAACTTTGATGCTTGATCTCCTCTCTTTAATGGCACTTTTGGATCTTGAATTTTATGGCATCACGACCATGAAATAGGTTTAGATTTTAAAAATGGACTCCACAAAATTAGCCAATTACAAATATGATCTAACAGAGTACTTTAGGTACAGGCTATGAATGAATAACTCTCATAAACTCCCATAAGTCCTATACTAAAAGTCTCCTAAACTAAAGCTAGTCATCTACTTGCATCAACTCCACCATCATGTTGTGCCTCAACACCATCATCCTCATTCATAAATCCAGCATTATGAAGCATATGTCGNCAACCTCTATAGGCACTTTTGTTAAACTAAGCAGGTCCTTCGTCTCACATTTCATCGAAGGACGAGGACAACAAAAGCCCGTTACCCACCTGTTCAGCATCAAATAGGACTAGGATGGAAGCTTGAGGAGTTACTTCACTCGTTTTAACAAGAAGGCNCACCTGTTCAGCATCAAATAGGACTAGGATGGAAGCTTGAGGAGTTACTTCACTCGTTTTAACAAGAAGACCCTCCAAATTGAGGAGCCCGATGACAAGGTCACCATGACTGCTTTCTTGGGAGGCCTACGCTCATCTAGCTTTCTCTTCTCAGTGATGAATGACTAATCCCACAAAGCATAGAATTGGTGATTACCAAATTAACCATGGTATTACATAATCCCAAATCTGTCGGTAATGAACCCAATTTCATCTAAATAGGTAACTTGATTGTCCATTCGTCCCGACTCTCTGCCTTTTCTTTGTTCTCCTCTCACCACCACTTACTAGTCGTCTTCTCACCTCCATTCTCTCTTTGTCTTCTCACATCACCTCTATGGCTTCTCCTCCCTCAACGGGAACTATGGAAGTACCTTCATTCTTTGCCTCTTCCTCATCTCTTTATGATGCAAAGGACCATATCGATGACTAGGACTATTTCATCAAAATAATCTCAGATCCACTTTACAAGAGAAGCAAACCATGGGTTTAACATATTCACTTTNGACTAGGACTATTTCATCAAAATAATCTCAGATCCACTTTACAAGAGAAGCAAACCATGGGTTTAACATATTCACTTTTTTTTTCTTTTGCAATTTCCTAAACACATGATTATCAAAGGAAGACAATGTTATTAAATTAAACTCAATTGAGATTGATACATTGCCTTTCCTTTATTTTTATTTGTAAACTCTATTTCCAATTTAGCTTTTTTTTTTTTATCAAAGTTTCCAGATTAGATTGTCTACCAACTATATGTTAAAAGTACCATTAGAAATGAGAGAAAAGAAAAAGAGGAGTGAATATTGGATAATATGAATAACACTTGAGATATTCAAAATAGTGGGTGGCGTGGATGTCTGCACTCAATTGAATTCTCCTTATGATTTGCTTTTCCCTTTTTTTTAGTTGAACTATAATTATTCATCGATGATTAGCAAATCATGATTCACAAGAGACCCAGTAAAATGCTTTAAAATACAGACATGGTGTTTGTCAAAATGCCAAAGGAAAAAAAAGGGGAAATTTTCTTACTTGTTATGCTATTTGCTTTAATTGCTAATTTTTTGTCTTTGTATTTTGTAAGAGTTATGACTTGTTTAAGCCCTATGATTGAATTAAATATGATTCCGTTAAAAAAAAAATTAAATATGTTATTGGGGAAAAGTTTCTATGATTCAGTTAAATAAAATATTGTCTTTATGGGTTAAGAGGGTCATGTCTTTGTGGGTGCTTGAATTTTTTGTTCCGTCGTCCCTAAACTCCAACCATGATTCCGAAAATGTGTATATGGCTTATCTGGATAGAGGAATGTCTCTCTCCCTCGGGATGATATGAGAATTGGGGAAAATGTGTGCAGAATGAAATGTGTGTGTGTGTACAAAAGTGCTCTCCAAGCGTAGAGAGACTTTTGAGGGTCGTATTTTACTTGGAATTCATATTCCAAGGTTGTCTCCTCAGGGAAGGAAGGGAATTATGTTGAAGATGATTTTGGTTAACAAAAGGAAAGTGTAAAAATCTTTTGAGTTTGAGTTTTGGTGAGTGAAGATTTGTTCTAGAAATGTAATGAAACAAGTGTTGGCTAATCCGAACAGGTCTTTCCAATGGGAATGCCAAATCAACTCAAGACATTCGTCCAATGGTGCTAAGACGTTCGATTGATTCATAGAAAGCGAGGGACTAAAATGAAAGTGAGGATTCAAGCATACCCCGTGACAAGTCTACAGTGTATCAAGAACTCACAATCACGTCCACACTCAACCTAATCAAACCGAACCGTCGTACATTACAAGGATGAATGAAAAAGGAGTTGATTTAGCATACCCAAGAGGAAGTTTCTCTTGGGTTAGCCAACCTAAAGATTAGCTACTCATATTTAATGCAAGAACATATGAAATAAAGAGACATTATAAAGAAATGAAGATTGAGACTTGGATTAATGCAAGAAAACTCAAACTACGAAGAAATGCATTTAATACCCATTTCAAAAGCGTGAAATGAATGAAAGTCCATACAACAATGGTAGAATCTAAAAATTCTAACTAAATTTGCAATGTACTTGAAATAAATGACATTAACGACAATAAATAAAGCTTACAAGAGTATTCAAGATGATTACAAGTGAAAATAGGTAAAGTAAATGCAAAAATCTAACTTCTCTCACTAGAAACTATGTCTTCCTCCTAGAGCTTCTCTTTATCCAATGCAACAAAACCTGAATCATGTCTAAAAATCCTTGCATTTTCCTCCATGGAGGTCCTATAGCATGTGTGACAGGCCTCTCATCCATAGGAGGCTGAGTTGATGGCTTGTGCAGGCTAGGACAAGCCTAGTCTGCACTTCCCAAGCTTGCCTCTTCTCTCTCCTCCTTATTAATGCTTGAGCCTCCAAATTCCAAGCATGGGTGTGGGGAGGCATGTAGATGTGTATGGGATGTCAGGGGACAAGTGGGAGAATGATAGGTGGGACCCCCAAATGGGAAAGTTTGAGTTGCAAACTGTTTGCGCATTCTAGGCAAAACCTTCCAAAAGGTCGATTCAAACCTTCCGGAAGGTCTTGGCAGTGAATAGGTAGACCAAGTGCAAACCTTCTGGAAGGTTTNCTGCGCATTCTAGGCAAAACCTTCCAAAAGGTCGATTCAAACCTTCCGGAAGGTTTGTGTAGGAATAGTTAAAACAACAGTCCAGTAAGCAAAACTTTCCGGAAGGTCTTGGCAGTGAATAGGTAGACCAAGTGCAAACCTTCTGGAAGGTTTTCATCCTATTTGCCTTTTTCTTGGTTTCTTCACCTTCCAATCCTTCCTTTAAGCTATCCCCTCATCTCTATTGACTTTAAACATTACGATGGGAGCTTAACTCAAGCCATTTACAACCTTTCACCTGCATTCACACAAAACTTCATTAAAAAGAAGATTAAATGCATTTCTCCCCAAATTCACAACAAAAGCAAGTATAAAAGGGCATAACAACATACAATATATGCAATATTTTGTGCTAGTCACACCCCACAACTTGAGTTTTGCTAGTCCCTAGCAAACTTCATTTTAAATCACAAGATATAAACTACAACAAAATTCATCCATGGAAGTAAATATTCAACCACTCAAAATGCAAAAATCATATTGCAATTAAAGAAATGGACTTGAACAAAGATAAAATGTAACAACTTTGGTATTTTCATTGATAATTCTCAAAAGTTTAGTACAATGAGTTAGTGTTCAAAAAAAAAAAGGCCAAACATCCTGGAGAAACTTCTACAAGGCCGAAAAACTAACCCTAACTTTACAACCTAAAACCAAAAGGAAACAAAATACAAAAGACATCCTAATCATCAGTCTCATCCCCATCATCATCAAACTCATCCTCAGCCTCACTCTCCTCATCATTGTCATCATCGGTCTCTCCCTCCTCAATAGCTGTAGAAGGTATAGGAGCTGAAATCGATGGTCCAGTAAGAGGCGATGAAGGTCCACCAGGGATGGGCTCACCTGGGAACGTATGCTAGAATAGTAGTGTCATCATCATCGACAGCCTGTAGATAGTTGACTACAAGGCATCCATACGCTGCAACATGGTGCCAACATGGTGCTAAGGTGGATGGCCCTGCAGCAGATGGCTCTAACCTCGAGGCTCTAGGTCCCTCTCCCCCTGTCCTGGCTGCCTTCTTGGTGCTGCTTGACTTTTTGATGGCACCAGTCTACGGGGGTAGTAGAGTATCATGTGCATAGGACTTCACATTGCAGTGGTCACACATACGGGTGACAAGACTCTCGAAGAGGAGATTCGCCTTTTGCTTTACAGCCTTGGCGAACTTCCTCATATCCTCCCATATGAATAACGCTACATCAATCGTCTTCCCTGTCGTGAATATGTGGAGGAGCGAAATCTTCTCGATGTTTGGGTTCTTCTCAGACCCTCGGGGCATCAAATTATAGTGAAGAACCATGCTTGAGGCCCTTGATAAGAGTCGACCCCTTAAAAGTGGTCGGGTCCTCGTAAGNGGGTGACAAGACTCTCGAAGAGGAGATTCGCCTTTTGCTTTATAGCCTTGGCAAACTTCCTCATATCCTCCCATATGAATAACGCTACATCAATCGTCTTCCCTGTCGTGAATATGTGGAGGAGCAAAATCTTCTCGATGTTTGGGTTCTTCTCAGACCCTCGGGGCATCAAATTATAGTGAAGAACCTTGTTCATCACCTCATAGGCATGCTTGAGGCCCTTGATAAGAGTCGACCCCTTAAAAGTGGTCGGGTCCTCGTAAGTGAGCCTAACATAGTCGGCGAGAGTTCTACCCCCTTCAACATTATGTGGGTAGACCGGGGTAGTAGGGGGAGGCCTCTCATACCCCATCACCATGACAATCAACTCAGGGGTCACCTCAAAAGTCTTTCCCCCCACACTAGTCCTCAACCTACTATCATCCTCGNAAGGGGGAGGCCTCTCATACCCCATCACCATGACAATCAACTCAGGGGTCACCTCAAAAGTCTTTCCCCTCACACTAGTCCTCAACCTACTATCATCCTCGCCAAACACCATCAATTTCTTGTAAAACTCTTTACACATCCCCAGATTATATCCCTTCACCTCCTCAAACCAAAGATTCAACCCACGTGCCTCGATCACCTTCACAACGTCATCATTTGGTCCAAGAGAGATTTTATCCACATACCTCTCGCACGTGACATTTTTTTCATCTATTCTTTGNACAACGTCATCATTTGGTCCAAGAGAGATTTTATCCACATACCTCTCGCACGTGACATTTTTTTCATCTATTCTTTGTCTACGTGCGTCATGTTTTGCCTTAGTCCTTCTCGCTTCCCGATCTTGGCTACTAAGGCCTTCTCTGGTCCTCTTGTGGGAGCTAGTGCCTGCAGGTGGTGGGGTCTTAGGGCCCGTTCTTTTTGGTGTGGGCCATGAGGGACAACAGTGCCCCAACACCAAGGATAGTCAAAATCCACATCACAACCCATTCGAAGGGCTTAAACGTGTCAAGAGATGCCTTTCCCAAACGAACCATGGCAAGGGAATGTAGAGAGTTGAAGAAGATCACAAAGAACTTGAGAATTTGGGAGACTTGGAGACCTAGGGTTTTTATAGAACACCCAAAATTTCAGCCTCAATCCACTCAAAACTTAACCCTAATCAAGATAAAAGTGAGAATCTAGGGCTTTGGTGAAGTGTTTTGGAGTTTGGAAGAGAGTAGAAGGAGGGGAGAGAGCTTGGGAGCTTGAGATTTGGGGGAAATGTGAAGGGTTTCTCAAAAAACTCTAACTTAAAACCCTCATTTCTAACCTTCTGGGCAAGACCTTTCGGATGGTCGATCAAAACCTTTCGGAAGATTTTGCACACTGGACAAAACCTTCTAGAAGGTTTATAACCAAACCTTCTGGAAGGGTTTGCCTTTACTGCAAAACCATTCATTTGCTCAAAAACTCACATCCAATCCAATTGTCCTCAACTCCAAAACATTTTAACACCTTATCTATGACATCTATCCTACCAAAAACTTGGAACCACACATACGAACCACAATTGATTGATCATGCCCAAAGTCATTTTTGAAATTACAACATGATTTAGAATTTTGATGTTTTCAAATTACAAGACATGGTTTTCTAATTTTAACTACCAAAATGAACACCCAAAATATGAAACATGAATTTACATAACAAGGGCATTCCTAAATCTTATCAAATATCGAAAGTCAAGTAATATTCCCCCATCCTTTAAGCATAGGGCTACAAAACACATTTCTCAAATGCCCGAACTAAGCACACATGAGCTTTATCATGACTTTAAATACTATTCTAGAATATGCACATACACAATCATTTTCAAACTCGTGTTTGTGTGAAATGGACATGTAGTTGAAGCATTAACACAACAGAGTTCACATTCACTTTGGCAATCCAAATTAAGCTTCGACGTAACCTCACCAAGGGTATTTCAACAAAGAATCACACTATAGTTATCCTGACATGCTCTCCATATGCATATGTGAGACAGAATCTTATGCACAAAACAAAGTATGCTCACATATTGTGACACCCCTACAACCGGGGGTCCTTTATTAACCGTTGACTACCCGTCAACCCGCGAAAACACTCGTGATTGTCGTCCCATCTGACATCACGTTAATAGAATCCCTTTAACCGGGATTATTATCCACTCGAATAACATATGCATATTTTGCCATTTGGCTCAACCGGGTCCAGTATACCACAATTTATACTTATTTTATGTCCATTTATATTCTTGAAATCAAATAACCCATAGCCCAATGGCTTGAAAACGTATTTTTAAAATTTCAGAGTTTTGGAAAGGGTACTGGTACGCCATACCAGTATGAGTTTCCCATTGGACCTCGTCATACTGGTACTCCATATCGTATGAACTGCCCACTAGACCTCGTCATTCTGGTACGCCATACCAGTATGAATTGCCTACTAGATCTCGACGTACCGATACGCCATACCGGTACGCTTTATTGACTTTTGCCTATTTCACCTATTTTCATTTCCAACTCATTCCAACCTATATTACATACATCCAACACATGTATAATGAAGATTTTCATTTAATACAAGATCCATACACCTTCTATTACATTCATTTCCTTAAATTTACGTATCAAAACTAAAATTTTCATAATACTTGTACAAAACTCAAGTAAAGCCACATTCTGGCTTTCTTTATACTTGAGGCCTCGAGTGAGAGCCTTCTGCCAATGTACCACCTGCACCTGAAATGTTTTTCCCTTAAAGGGTGAGCCATGCTTAGTAGAGTATTTCCTACAGAGGCTACTCTCCCAACCTGTATGCATATGAATGTCCATGCAATATTTATCAAGTAACAATCCCAAACAAGAACATAATATTCAATGTTGGAATTTTTAACAATGTTATACCATGAATGAGATGAGACTCACTCTTGCCCTTTTATCCCGAGCCCTCTCCGACTCCCACAACACAACACAATGCTATGCCAATGTGTAATAAATTAGTCATTGATGTTACACATCAATGATAATTTTATTTCTTTATAAAACAAAAAATCATGCGTCTTGTTGGGTAGTGGACTTTTGGTGTCTCACTGCCGACTCCGCACACCTATACACTTTTTTTTGGACTTGCACCGTTGGAAGTGTATAAACTAGTAGCCAGGCCTTGCACCCGAGGGAGTGTCTAGCCCTTCTTGTTATACCTGACACATGCTTTTCATGCAACCGTGCGACTTAGTCGGATCTTCGATCCAACTTTTCCGAGCCCACCCATCATCCACCTATGTGGTGTTTGATAAACCATGAACACACACACCCACACTCATGTTTAATGCCCATGAATGTGATGCCAACATCATGCTCCATATGCAATTAATGCCAATGAGTAATTTCCACCATTCTATCACCAATTATATCAAAAAGCATATAATTTCCCAATTCATCATAATGCAAACATGTCATAACACATATATTAACATTATATCCAACAACGATTTCCAAGCATTTTAGCACATAGTCTATGCTAATATCACACTTTATTCACAAAGGCATAATGTAAACACATAGCATGCCCATATATCAATTTTTACATTTTTCAAGAAATTACTTTGAGTAAATTCTACATGCCCATTATAGGATAGAATTTATTCTATCCTTTTTCAACACCCATTTCATCAATTTCAACACAATAGGCAAATGATACATATAACTCTACCAACCTACCCATTTCATTTTAACACCCTAGGTTGTAAAATAAACCAAAGTAGGAAGGAACCTTACCTCTTGAAGCGTAAAACGACGTTGGGAAGCCTCAAGAACCCAAAGCAACCTAGAATCTTCACTTTCGAAAAATTCCGTCATTGGAATCTTCGGTGAAACCTGTCATTTTTGGTGTGGTCACGTAGCCCTCGATGAGAGGAACAACTTTAATTCTTGGCTCGAGTGGATTCGAACACCCGAGCTTCGTAGATCGTAGAGAGAAGGCAGAGATATTCCCTTTTTCCCTCTCTTCCTCTCTCATGTTAAACCAACTGCAGAAAAATGAGGAGAAATATGATATTTCTCCCCTTTTTATACTTCCAGAACACTTGGCCCACAACATGCCACACGTCATATTTTTTCCGATTTTGTTTTCACCCTGGAACGATTAAATTTTGTTCCGATTTAAGTTCAAAATATTTTTATTTTAATTTGCCTTAAATTAATTTCCAAATTTTTAAATTTTATTAAAAATTATATTTTTGGGTCACCCGAGACTCAACCGCCCCATAAAACACGAAAAAAATCCGACTATCTCGAAATTTGACGAAATTTAACAGGGTAGCTAGATTTCGCGAGACGAATCCAATGGTGAGGTCCGTTTTTTCATCCGAGTTCTAGAAAAATTCAAGTTTTTAACCCGTATCATAGCGACAAATTACTATTTTACCCCTTTTATGAAAAATTCAAATTTATCTGGGTTTTACACATATAATCCAAAAATGAAGTTCATGCATGAAAATGAAACAACCTAGGCATAATCTCATGAAAGGACTACTAGGGCATTAGATAGCAAAATCAACTTTTATTTTTCTTTAAAAGTATGCTATCCCCATACTTTCTCTAGATCATGTAGGACTTTCAAGGGTTATAATGGGGGCATTAGGGTGATATTGAGGTAAATGAAATGAAGGATAAATGATAACAAAGAGGGTTGTTTCAAGTGAATGACTTTTATTTGAAAAACATCTCATTTTTCACGGGATTTTCAGTCTAACACCATCATCGCACTCTTTATTTCTTTTCTTTCTTTTCCTTAATATTTTCCTTCATTTTTCAACTACCCCCTTTTTTTTTCCTTTTCTTGGATTTTCATTTTTTTTTCCTGTTCAACTCTATAAATTCAACTCCATTCATCCCTTTTGTTGAGTTTCTGCCATACTTTCTTCTCTTTTATGATCACTCATACTCAGCACTATCAACAACCAAGGTGAGGTAGATTTTATCATTTTGCACTGGCTTGGTCAACTGTGTGGCATGAAAACAAATTCACAATTAAGGCTCAATCACGACACTAGGGATAAAATTTTCACAAGAAAAAGGCAAAGGCTCAAAGCAAATCAAGGATGGCCTAAAATCATTTCTAGATAGGCCTGGGAGAGCATTGTACATATCAAGACAAAGCCAATCAACTACCCAAATGCACCTAACCAAAACAAACATAATGAGATTATTGAACATATTGGAATTTGAAAAATTGTTCCTTGAGTAAATGTAAGTTCCCTCCAACAAGGATTGGCACTAAAGCTCTCATGAGTTCTTACTCATCTCCACTATTCATGTCAAGCACTAAAATGTGAACATAATCCATAAATTGCCAAAATTACACATTCAATGGGTACATATTGGTGAGTTCAAAAGCAAATTCATATGTGATACTCAAGCATAGGATGAACTTCTATAATGTGCTCATGTATTCAAGATTCAACACAAAGATCAACATATCAACAAACCCATAACACTCTTAATAAGGGAATACATATCAACATTTAGACATTTTCACAAAAAAAATTTAAAATTTTCACATAATTTGCAACTATTGTAAACAAAAAGCTATATGATCTGTGAAAGGTGGATTTTCACCACAAAAATTGGTATTATCAACAAAAAATTTCCACAAACATTGGTGTATCATACAAATGGTGCATTTCACCCCCCAACTTGATTCATGCATTGTCCTCAATGCAACAAAAAAGATATGCTATGCAATGAAGGACTGTAAAAAGATGAGTAGGGTTAGAGAACACCTTGCACTTGAGCTTTGACAAAAAATACCAATATCTACATCTAAGAAAGACAACACTATACACAACAGATAAAGTAAGTAAGCATAAACAATTAAAGTAAATAAAAATGACTGTACACTAAAAATCATAAGAANCAGATAAAGTAAGTAAGCATAAACAATTAAAGTAAATAAAAATGACTGTACACTAAAAATCATAAGAACAGTTAATCCTCCAACAAGTTTGGGTAAACCGGATCCACCAATTCTTCCTCCACCTCTTGACCTTCAAACCCCTTAAAGAATGACTTAAATCTTTGGCCATTGATCTTTAATGTCCTTCCATCTTCAGGGTTTGTGACTTTCACAGCTCCATTGCGGTAGGCCACTTTGACAAGATAGGGGTCATCCCAACGGGATCGGAGTTTCGCTTGAAAGAGTGAGATACGAGAATTGTACAAGAGCACTTTTTGTCCGGGATAAAATGATTTTCTTATAATGGATTTATCATGAAACTCTTAGTCCTCTCTTTTGAAATTTTAGAGCTCTCATACGCATCTCTTCGAATCTCTTTCAATTCATTCATTTCAAGCTTCCTATTTTCTCCGGCCATTCTCATGTTGAAGTCAAGGTCTTTATGGCCTAATAGGCTTTGTGCTCCATCTCAACAGGAAAATGGCAGGCCTTGCCATAGACTAGCCTATAGGGTGCCATGCCTAGAATAGTCTTGTAAGCAGTGCGGTAAGCTCATAGGGCATTGGTCAATCTAAATGACCAATCTTTCCTATTAGGGTTCACCGTTTTCTCTAGGATGTTCTTGATTTTTCTATTGGCCAACTCGACTTGACCATTAGTCTGTGGGTGATATGTGGTGGATACCTTGTGTGTGACACCATACTGATGTATCAAAGATGCGAATGACCTATTACAGAAATGCAACCCACCATCATTTATCATTGCACGAGGCATACCAAACCTCAAAAAAATGTTCTCTTTGAGTAACTTGACCATGACCTAGTGGTAATTGGTATTGGTTGGGATAGCCTCCATCTATTTGGACACGTAGTCCACTGCTAATAGAATGTATAGGTAGCCAAATGACGTAGGGATGAGACCCATGAAGTCGATGCCCCAACAATCAAATATCTCAATAACAAGTACATGGGAGAGGGGCATCATTTTCCTTCGTGTCACACTACCCAATCTTTAGCACCTATTGCAGTCCTTACAAAATGAAACACAGTCTTTGTTTAATGATTGCCAATAAAAACCTGACTGTAGAATCTTTGCTGAAGTTTTCTTGGAAGAAAAATGGCCACCACACGCTTCCAAGTGAAAAAAATAAAAGGATATCCCGTTGTTCATTTTTTGGTATGCATCTCCTCATGACTTGGTCAGGGCAGTACTTGAACAGGTACAGGTTGTCGAAGTAAACATACGTCACATCTTCTATAAACCTTTGTCTATCCTCCAGGCTCCAGTGCAATGGTATTTTTCCTATAGCAAGATAATTACATATATCAGCATACCAGATAAAAAAAAATGAATCAAAAATAAATGCTCATCAAGAAAAGAGTCAGAGATAGGAATATACTCATTGGCATCTTCCACCACAAGTCGGGACAAATGGTCCGCCACCATATTCTGTACTCCTTTCTTGTCTTTGATTGTCAAGTTGAACTCTTGGTGTAGGAGGATGCACATGATGAGTCTTAATTTGGCATCCTACTTAGATAAAAGATACTTCAAAGTAGAGTGATCGGTATAGACTACTCTCAATGAACCAATGATGTAAGACCGGAATTTATTCATTGCAAATACTATTGCTAACAACTTCTTTTATGTGGTGGTATAATTCATTTGAGCTTCATTGTGTGTTTTGCTAGCGTAGTATATTACATAAGGTCTCTTGTCCTCCCTTTGACCGTGCACTGCACCGACAACGTAATTACTCGCGTTGCATATAAGCTCAAATGGTGAGTCCCACTTGGCCGGTCACATAATTGGAGGTGTAGTGAGCATCTTTTTCAATTTTTTAAATGATACCTCACAATTATCCGACCACATAAATGGGACATCTTTTGAAAGCAAATTGGTCAAAGGTTGAGCCAATGCACTAAAATCCTTTATAAAGTGACGATAAAAACCAGCATGGTTAAGAAACAACCTGATATCTTTGATGACCTTTAGAGTGGGAAGATTGGAAATTACATCCATCTTTGATTTTTCCACTTCGATCCCCTTTGCCGAGACAATGTGCCCGAGCACAATTCCTTGTATCACCATGAAGTGGCACTTCTCCCAGTTGAGGACCAAGTTCTTCTCCTCACATCTTTCAAGAACTCTCTCTAAGTTCTCCAAACAGCCACTGACGAAATCCCCGAACACTGAGAAGTTATCCACAAACACTTCCACGATCTTCTCTACCATATCACTGAAAATTCCCATCACGCATCTTTGAAAAGTCCCTGGGGCATTACATTACCCAAATGGCATGCATCAGTAGGCAAAGGTACCGTATGGGCAAGTGAAGGTGGTATTTTCTTGATCCTCTAATGCAATCTCAATTTGGTTGTACCTAGAGTAGCCATCCAAGAAGCAGTAAAATAGTTGCCCAACTACTCTTTCCAACACTTGGTCGAGGAATGACAATGAGAAGTGGTCTTTTCTCATGCATAAGTTGAGCTTTCGGTAATCAATACACACTCTCCATCTGATTATTACCCCAGTCAGAATCAACTCGTTATCCTCATTTGCAACCACAGTGACCCCTAATTTCTTTGGCCCTACTTGGATGGGACTTACCTATTTACTATCAGTAATTGGAAAGATGATGCCTACATCAAGTAGTTTGAGTACCTTGTCCCTCACCACATTCTTTATAATTGGATTCAACCTTCTTTGTGGTCGTCAAGATGACTTGGAGTATTCCTCAAGGTAGATGCGGTGTGTGCAATTGTCCCCTCCCCTTTATGTCGACAATTGTCCAACCAATCCCTCCCTTGTGCCTCCTCAACGCTCTCAAGAGATCCTCTTCTTGCTTCACCTCTAAAGTTGAGCTTATGACCACCGAGAAGGTTTTGTCATCCCCGAGGTATGCATACTTGAGATTGGATGGTAATGGCTTCAACTCCAAAATAGGATTTTGTACATTTGATGGAAAGATCTTTTTCTCTTGATGTGGAACTTCTCAAATGTAGGGGTCCATTTTTCCACCCCGTTCAAGCTCTCTGACCTCTTCCTCCCCTACTGTCAAGATGCCCAGCAGCTCCAAGTGCTTCTCCACCAATGTGTCAATCCTATTAACTCCATGCACTTCTTCATCATCCCCCCGTTATTTGTATAAATTGAATACATTAAAGTCCATAGTCAAGTTCTCGAAGGTAAGCTTCATCAGTCCATTCCTGTAATTAATAATAGCATTAGAAGTAGTAAGGAATGGTCTACCTAATATAATAGAAATTGGTGAACCAAGGTTAGCAACTGGGTGAGTTTCAAGCACAATAAATTCGACAGGGAATAAAAATTATCCACTTGCACCAAGACATCCTCAACTACTCCCCTCAGTAATCGAATACTTCGGTCCACCAATTGAAGAGTGATTGGAGTTGGTTTTAACTCTTCAAGTTGGAGTTGTTGACACATCGAGTAGGGTAGGAGGTTAACACTTGTCCCCAAATCAAGATGAGCTTGCTCCACCCAAAAAATTCCTATTGTGATGGCAATGGTAGGGCATCCAGGGTCCTTGAACTTTGGTGGAGTGTTCATCCTCAAGATTGAGCTCACTTGCTCGGTGAGGAATGTCTTCTTGTGAACATTCAGTTTTCTCTTCATTGTACACAAGTCCTTTAAGATCTTGGCACATGATGAGATTTGCTTTATGGCATCGAGGAGTGAAATGTTGATTTTGACCAGCTTGAACATCTCAATTATATTAGAATAGTTAGCCACCTTCATGGGTGGCTTCAAATAATTGGGAAAAAGGTTAGGAATGGGGGATGCATACACACTTTCATCAACCAATTTTTTCTTCTCACTNCAGTATGCTCGATGTTCCAATTCCACAAACAAGTAACATGGTTTACCGTAAACTAACCGAATTGGATACATTCCCAAAATAGTTTTATATGTAGTACAGTAAACCCAAAGTGCATCAGTCAGTCTCAAAGACCAAACCTTTCAATTTAGATTCAATGTTTTTTCTAAAATGTATTTTATTTTGCTTGTCCACTTGTCAGGGGATGATAAGGGATTGATATTTTGTGAGAAATCAAATATTTTTTCATGAGATTTTCAAAAAATTTATTAGCAAAATGTGTTCCCCCATCACTGATAATGGCTTAAAATATTGACAAAATATTTTCTTTTAAAAACTTGACCACTGTACAGTGATCATTATTTCAAGACGGGATTGCCTCTACCCATTTGGAAACATAATCAACCGCAACCAAAATGTACAGATAACCAAAGGATGGGGGAAATGGTCCCATAAAAATAAATGCCCCAGTAATAAAAAATTTTAATAATCAAAATAGGGTTTAAAGACATCATATTTATTTTTGAAATATTCCCCATTCTTTGATATTTGTCATAATTTAGACAAAAAACATGAACATCTTTAAAAAGAGGGGGCCAGTAAAATTCACATTGCAGAATTTTAGCTGCGTTTTTTTTTGAAGAAAAATGTCCTCTACAAGCTTCAGAATGACAAAATGAGATGATTTGACCGATTTCATGATTGGATACACAATGCCTTATGATTTGATATTTACAATACTTAAACACATAGGGATCATCCAAAAAGAAATTGCGTATCTCTCTCAAAAATTTCTTTATTTGGTCCAGGTATACTTGAAAGGAATAGTACTTATGGCTAAGTAATTGACTATATCTACATGTCATGGTACTTCTTTAACTACAAATAATTGTTCATACTGAAAAGTTTTTTGGATTGGAATGGGTTCCTCCTTTGTATCATACGTCAGCCTCGACAAATGATCAGCTACCACATTTTCGAGTCGCTTCTTGTCTTTGATAATCAGATCAAATTCTTGAAGTAATAGTATCTAACGTAGGAGACGTGGTTTAGTATCCTTCTTGGTCAACAAATATTTCAAGGTTGCATAATCAGTAAAAACAACGATTGATGATCCAATCAAGTACAAACGAAATTTATCTAATGCAAACATAACAACACACAATTCTTTTTCTGTGGTAGAATAATTCATTTGTGCATCATTCAAAGTCTTGCTTGCACAATAAATCACATAGGATTTCTTATCTATTCTCTGGCCTAAGATAGCTCCTACTGCATAATTATTGGCATCACACATTAATTCAAAAGGTAAAGACCAATCAGGAGGTTGCATTATTAGTACATAAATAAGCATGCTTTTCAGTTTATCAAACGCTAGTTGACATGCATCATTCCAATCAAATGGTACATCATGACATAAGAGATTACACATGGGCTGAGATATAGAAGTAAAATTTTTAATAAATCTTCTATAGAATCCTGCATAACCTAGAAAGGATCGAACATCTTTTATAGTCTTGGGTGGAGGGAGATTCGCTATCAAATCAATCTTAGACTTAAAAACTTCAATTCCCTCTACAAAAACTACATGCCCTAAAATAATACCATGTGTGAGCATGAAATGGCATTTTTCCCAAGTCAACACAAGATTTGTTTCTTCACACCAGGTAAGAACTTTTTCAAGATTTTTCAAACATAATTCAAATGAATCATCATACACAGAAAAATTATCCATGAAAAATTCTAAAAACCGCTCCACTATATGACTGAAGATACTTAGCATACAACAATAAAAAGTGGATGGAGCATTACACAATCCAAAAGGCATTCTTTTATAAGCAAAAGTACCAAAAGGACATGTAAAAATGGTTTTCTTTTAATCATCAATTGCATTTTCAATTTGATTATAGCCGGATTATCCAACAAACAATAACATGCATGACCGGCTATTCTCTCTAAAACTTGATCTAAGAATGGTAAAGGAAGAATATGCTTGTTAGTATGAACATCCACTAGGTCCCTCATTAGGGCTCCACTTTCTCCAATCTCCACCTCCCCGACTTCTTCCTCATCATCACCATGCTTAGGCTCAACAAATCTTCTCATTGCACTCCAGCTCTTCAACAATGCAGTATTGTCCTAAGTTTTTGGACACTTCTCCTTTAATTTCTCATTCTCAACACCAATCTCTTTATCCATGCAGATTCGGGTCATAAGGATCCAAAATGTAAAGATTCATTTTCGGGGGTCTCTTTTAGGGTTCTTTGCATCTCAAACATAATGATGGAGGAAAGGAAGATAGTCTAATTTGTTCCTACTAAGACTTCAACATTGCATTATTTTATAGTTTAACATATTCACTTTAGTTTTGATAATGTACTAATTATCTTTACTTAGTATAGTTTGCATTTTAAGCCTTGATTTCTATGATTTCAGTTAAATTGGTTGTAAAGGTTGAGTTTAATTATTAATAAGATGGCAAAGGAAAAGTTTGGATTGAGTTTGCTTGGGAGAAGATGAAGCTAGGAGCTTTGAAAGTTATTTTGAAGAAAAGAGAAGATCTACTGGTAAGTGTTATATTGGTATGAAGGCAGAAAAAGGAAGGTTCTACCTGTAGTTAAAATAAGTTCTACTGGTAGCAAAACTCATAGTACTTTGCACTTTTTCATTAAAGAAGTTTTACCGGTAGTTGAAACATGTCTAATGATAGAAAAACTCATAATACTTTGCACTTTAATCACAGAGAAGTTCTACCGGTGGTTAAAACTTGTGTTACCGATAGAAAAACTTAGAGTACTTTTGCCAGAGAAGTCCTATCGGCAGCGAAAGTTATAGTACTTCTAGAAGTTTTATTAGACAGAGATTCTACCGATAGGTTTTACTATTATATCAGTAGGTCGAGGCAAATTTTCACAAGAAGCTTAATTAAAGATCAGATTTTGGCTTATCTTTTAACGATTCTCACCCAATCATAGGAGATAATTTTTGGATGGATATATGTTAAAGATCTGAAGATTCTCCTTCCAACTAGAATAAATAGAGACCCTTTTGGGAAATATAGGGAGGAGGCTGTGGAAGACGTTTAGGAATTTTTCTTTTAGTTTTTCTTGTTCTTTACATTAGAGAGTTTTAGGGTTAATTTACAAAGTTTTGCATTATTCTTCTTTAATTTTTAGTTCTTTTATTTATTCAAAAAATATTTACATCTAGTTGTCTTTAGTTCCAAAGCCTTGTTATTCACACTCAATTTCTCAATACAAACAATCAATTTCAATTTAATATTTACCTTTCTAAATTTAATTATGTTTTCTTTAATGCTTTGTGTTATTTCTATTACCATGAGTGAGTAGTCTTCCTTTGGATAATCTAAGGAAGGAATCCCAACCTATGAAGTAGGGCATATGCTCTAAACTAGGGTTTTAACATTTATGTGATTGATTAAATAGGTTATGTCTTTGGAAATCTAATTAGTTCACATACTTCTTGATTATTTGTATACAATTAGTTTTGGTATAGAAAATTAGTGGTGTTTTCTACGACCTTTAGGATATTCATTCTTCCATCATAAACCATCTTTCAATTGCTACATTAGTTCTTTGAAAGTTTTTTTGTTGAAAATCATCCATTTGTAGTAGTTTGAATATGAAAGTAGATGAGTTATAGATTTAGGGTAGAAAATCTTTATTCTAGGTGAGACGAATTCTGAAGATTTTTCAATTTTTCATTTATCGAATTTCAATTTCATTAACTCTCAAAATTCTCAAATTCAAAGAGTTTTTTCCTTTTATTTTTCATCACGTTGGATTCTAATTCTTTCCTTGAGGAGACAACCTTGGAGTTTTTGTTTCAGTTACTACATGATAATTTTCTATTATGCTTGGGAGTTTTCATGAAAATACAACCCTTTTTTAGGGCAAGCATTTATGGCACTGTTGTTGGGGAAGCTAATGATAATCTAAGGTGATACAGAGGTATTCAGGTAGGCCTTGTGATTTTCATCACGAGCCTAGGTGTGTATCTTTGTTATAATTTTTTTCTTGCTATTTTAATTCTTAGGTTTAGTAGGTTTGCATGTGGGGTAGAAGATAGTGTTTTGTATGTAGGGACGGGACGACCATAATTGATTGGTTAGAAACCCCTTAAGCCCCAACATGAATGTTGACCAAGATCCACCCGAGGATGCTAGTGACAACTTTGAGGAGTTAGGTGCTAATGTGAATGTCCCGAGGGGAGGTAGAGGGCAAGACCCTAGAATTCCAAACCCGAGAATGCACTTCCCTCCTAGGAANGAGTTAGGTGCTAATGTGAATGTCCCGAGGGGAGGTAGAGGGCAAGACCCTAGAATTCCAAACCCGAGAATGCACTTCCCTCCTAGGAATGAAGGGAATAACACCCAAATTGATCCTCCAACGAGGTCAATGAGGAATTACCTTCAACCGACTCGTAGCACCACTCCCTCATGCATTCTCTTACCGATCCAAGCTCTTGCATTCCTAGTTAAGCCGGAANAATGAAGGGAATAACACCCAAATTGATCCTCCAACGAGGTCAATGAGGAATTACCTCAACCGACTCGTAGCACCACTCCCTCATGCATTCTCTTACCGATCCAAGCTCTTGCATTCCTAGTTAAGCCGGGAAGGTTACAACTACTTTCTACATTCCATGGAATTGAAAGGGAGAATCCTTATTGGCATATTAAGGAATTCGAGGATACAGTTGCAACCTTCAACACTAATCACGCTATGGAAGACATAGCTCATTTGAAATTGTTTCCCTTTTCCCTTAAGAACAAATCCAAATCATGGTTGAATTCCTTGAGGCCTCGATCCATAATCTCTTGGGCACAAATGCTCTCTAAGTTTTTGAACAAATTTTTTTCAATGCCTAAAACCACTGCTCTTAAAAAGTAAATTCAAAAAATTTTGAGAAAGCCCAATGAGCAATTTATAACTGTTGGGATTGCTACNGCAACCTTCAACACTAATCACGCTATGGAAGACATAGCTCATTTGAAATTGTTTCCTTTTTCCCTTAAGAACAAATCCAAATCATGGTTGAATTCCTTGAGGCCTCGATCCATAACCTCTTGGGCACAAATGCTCTCTAAGTTTTTGAACAAATTTTTTTCAATGCCTAAAATCACTGCTCTTAAAAAGTAAATTCAAAAAATTTTGAGAAAGCCCAATGAGCAATTTATAACTGTTGGGATTGCTACAATGAATTACTACAATCCATTTCACATCATGGTTTTGAATTATGCCAATTGATGAGTTTCTTCTATGAAGAGATCACACCGGGACATCGACAATTCATTAACATGATGTGCAACAGAGAGTTCTTAAAAAAGGAACTGGTGAGACCCTAGAATATTTTAGTACATTGGTGCAAAATGCACAATCTTGGGATATCAGGGATCCCACCGATGTACCAAGGACTTCTCCGGGTAGTAATCAATCACATGGGGGAGGGATGTATGATTTGAGGGACCAGGAAGATTTGCTTTCTAAAATCACCAAGTTGTCTCAGAATATGGAAAGCCTACAGGTAAATAGGAGACACGAGGTGTCCAATATTTCAAAGACCGAGGAGTCTTGTGGAATTTGTGAGAGTGTGGAGCATTCTATATCGGAGTGCCCTAACATTTTGGCACTTAAGGAAGTGTATCATGAGCAAGTCAATGCCTTTAACCAAACAAGGCAATAATTCTCTCCGCACTTGAACACTTACAATCCGGGTTGGAATAATCACCCAAACTTTAGTTGGAGAAATGAGAATCTCACTCCTCATGGGTCTTATGCATATTCACATACTATGCCTCCTAAGACAAGTCAATACCAAGGTCAAGGTTAGGCGTCTAGCTCTCAATACGCCCGGTCCAATCCACAAGGGTATTCGTCGAACCCACCTCCATAAAAATTTTCCCAAAGTCCACCTCTACAAGGGTATGGTCAACAAGGACTATCCAATCCTCCTACCTACCAACCTCCCCATAAGATGAATTTGGAGGAAGTGGTTTATAATTTCATCCAAAGCCAAATCACCATCAACAATCAAAATGCCACATCTTTTAATGACATTCGGACTCAACTCATGAAGTTGACAAATTCCATTGGGACATCACAACAAGTGAAGGGGAAATTCCCCGCTCAATCCCAAGAAAACCCTAGTGGTTAACATGTGATTGAGTCATTGGAGCCCATAAATGAGNAGTGGTTTATAATTTCATCCAAAGCCAAATCACCATCAACAATCAAAATGCCACATCTTTTAATGACATTCGGACTCAACTCATGAAGTTGACAAATTCCATTGGGACATCACAACAAGTGAAGGGGAAATTCCCCGCTCAACCCCAAGAAAACCCTAGTGGTTAACATGTGATTGAGTCATTGGAGCCCATAAATGTGAGTTGTGAGCAACTCAAGGCGGTCACCACCCTTCAAAGTGGAAAAAAATTTGATAAGACCATTATGCCAAAAGTCTCACCCAAGGCCACATTGCCAATAGAGAAAGTGTAAACCCCCACATTCTTATCTTTATATAGCAATGTAATTATGTTTTGAAATGCTAATATATGTGATGATGTATGCATGAACTATGTGGAATGCAAAGGTAGAAATAAAAAATTTAGGCGAGGTAATAGGGTATGAATTGGAAGTTAGGAAGTAGCCTGGAGTTTAAACACATTTTAAATAAAATTTGGGTAGAAAGGATTTTGGACACTGCTTAGTATTTGAACCATAACTTTTTACCCTGATATCTGTCGGAGCTTAAAGTTTTACAGTAGATAATAGACTTCCAGGGCTACAAAAGTGTATTTTATAAAAATTTTCCAAATCGATCTCTAAATAGGCCAAAACTTCATTGGACGTTTCAGCAGAAACAGAAAGTTTGTTCAAACGTGAAAGTCCATTCGAACGACAATTCGTTCTAGTAATTTGTCTCTGATGGAAAAACAAAAGTACAGGGAGTAACTAATGTTCGAACGCCAATGACATTCGAACGTGAGTGACGAATCAGAGTATCAGATTTACGTCGTTTGAACTCTTTTCTTCCCCTACAAATACATAAGGTTGCCTCCAATAGCCCCATTCCAACATTTATAACCCTAGAGAGGCTTATAGAGGAAGAAATAAGGGGAAAACACAAAATGAAGAGGGATTTGCACATTGAAGAGGATCAAAATTTTTTGTTTTTCAAGAACACCAAGGAAGAAGAAAGGTAGGGGTTTCTTCCCCACTCTTGTCCATTGAGGCTAAGGTTTATATCTATGTATGTTTTGCTTTAAAATCTTAGATATATGTTATGATATCCTTGTTTCTTGATGTTCTTGCAAACCTTATAATATTTTGAGTGAAGTTATGGGATGAAAGCCATAAAAACCCTTGTTTTGACATCAAAACCTAGTTTTTCAAGAGAAATGGATTTTTCTCTTGAGTTTTCCTTTGTTCTTGATTTAAAAACTCTAGTGGTTGGTATTGAACAATAAAATGGTATTTTTGATGATCTCTTGCTTATTTTCTTAAATTGTTCTATTGGAATAACACATGTGAAATTTGGGGATTTTAGATTTTACTTGGGATTAGAGAAATTGGTTGGGTATTGTATCTCTTGTGGATGTTTGTATGACCATGAGTGGCCTTTGACCAGATATCGTAGAGTGAGTAGATGAGNTTTTAGATTTTACTTGGGATTAGAGAAATTGGTTGGGTATTGTATCTCTTGTGGATTTTTGTATGAACATGGGTGGCCTTTGACCAGATATCGTAGAGTGAGTAGATGAGTTTCTTACTCCGTACGGGTTTGAATTTTTTCTACCACTCGTAGTGGGGTTGGTGCCTTGCGAGGACCAAACCACTATTCGCTCACGTGGTACCGAGGCTGAGGGTTAGTATACTATTCCTAGGTTGGATTCATCAATGCCAATGTGTTGGTATACACCCTTCCTAAAAGTTAGATATCCATGCGAGGATTGGGTGTATGTGTGGGGTCCAGGATATTCTCGATGTGTTTATCATGCGATGTCATACATCATACCTGAGATACAAGTACAGATACAAATACAAGTTGTGATTTGATATACATTGTGGGTTATTGTTTATTATGCAAATGGTTGGTTATAGTTTATTGTGGAAAGGAGTTTATGGTGGAATTGGTTTGTTGTGGAATTGGTTATTCTGAAAATGGTAACATGTTGGAAATTGTTATTTTTTGGGAATTGGTTTTACTTTTTCATTTAATTATTGTTATTGTGTAAACTTGAGATCCATTGAAATGTACCTGCTTTCCTTCGAAAGCTATATATGATATTTGTAAAATGTGACCAACCATTTTATATGCTTTTGAAACTTTGTTCGAGTTTGGGAGGATTTTCCTACAGAACTTAATGCTCATCCCCTACGAACAATATCTTTTTTAGATTATGGTCTAGAGGAGGAACTCGAAGTAAAGAAGCCGATACATTGGAAAGCTCCAATAGATGGGAACGTGGATCCTGAGGTGGACGTTTAGAGCTATATTCTCTTATGTTCTAGACTAGGAAATTCATTTCAGACAATGTGAAGTCTAATATTTTTGTTATTTCCCTGTAAGATAATAGTTGATTTTTGGGATGTAATTGTCATAGTTGGGCATGAAGGTGGCTACCCATGAAGGTGGCTTGTGTACGAGAAAACTACCATTTGAAGCCACCCATGAAGGTGGCTAACTATTATGATATAATTGAGATGTTCAAGCAGGTTAAAATCAACATTCCACTCCTCAACGCCATAAAACAAATTCCATCATGTGCCAAGATCTTGAAGGACTTGTGCACAGTGAAGAGGAAATTGAATGTTCACAAGAATGTATTTCTTACTAAGCAAGTGAGCTCAATCTTGAGGACGAACACCCCACCAAAGTTCAAGGACCCCGGATGCCCTACAATTGCCATCACAATAGGGAAATATCAGGTGGAGCATCCACTTCTTGATTTGAAGGCAAGTGTCAACCTCTTACCCTACTCGGTGTATCAACAACTCCAACTTGATGAGTTGAAGGCAACACCAATCATTCTTCAATTGGCAAACTGAAGTATTTGAACACCGAGGGGGGTAGTGGAGGATGTCTTGCAGCAAGTGGATAATTTTTATTTCCCTGTTGATTTTATTTTACTTGAAACTCACCTGGTTGCTAATCTTGGTTCACAAATTCCTGTCATATTAGGTAGACTATTTCTTGCTACCTCTAATGCTGTTATTAACTATAGGAATGGACTGATGAAGCTTACTTTTGGGAACAGGACTATGGACTTCAATTTATTCATTTTGTGCAAACAACCGAGGGATGATGAGGAAGTGCATGAAGTCAATAGAATTAACATATTGGTGGCGAAGCACTTGGAACTGCTAGGCATGTTGAAAATAAGGGAGGAGGAGGTTGATGAGAAAGAGGAGCTGGAGAGCTTGAAAGGGATGGGAAAATGGACCCCTACATTTGAGAAACTTCCACATCTAGAAAAAAAGATCTTTCCATCGACTGTACAAAATCCCATTTTGGAGTTGAAGCCATTACCATCAAATCCTAAGTATGCATACTTCGAGGATGACAAAGCCTTCGCAGTGGTCATAAGCTCAACTTTAGAGGTGAAGCAAGAAGAGGATCTATTGAAAGTGTTGAGGAGGCACAAGGGAGTGATTGGTTGGACAATTGCCAACTTTAAGGGGATAAGGCCCCTCATTTGCACACAATGCATCTATTATGGGGAAGATGCAAAATCATCCCGACAACCACAACGAAGACTCAATCCTATTATAAAAAATGTGGTGAGGGATGAGGTACTTAAGCTACTTGACATGGGCATAATTTTTCTGATTGTTGATAGTAAGTGGGTTAGCCCCACGCAAGTAGTACCCAAGAAATCGGGAGTCATGATTGTTGCAAATGAAGAGAACGAGATTATTCCAATAAGGGTGGTTACTGGATGAAGAGTGTGTATTGATTACCAAAAGCTCAACTTGTGCATGAGAAAAGACTATTTCCCATTGCCATTCCTCAACCAAGTGCTGGAAAAAGTAGTTGGACAGCTATTTTAGTGCTTCTTGGGTGGCTACTTCGGGTACAACTAGATTGAGATCACATTGGAGGATCAAGAAAAGACCACCTTCACTTGCCACTATGGTACCTTTGCCTACCGGCGCATGCCATTTGGGTTGTGTAATGCCCTAGGGACTTTTCAAAGATGTGTGATGGGAATTTTCAGTGATATGTGGAGAAGATCGTGAAAGTGTTTTGGATGACTTCTCAGTGCTCGGGGATTCCTTTAGTGGTTGTTTGGAGAACTTAGAGAGAGTATTGGAAAGATGTGAGGAAAAAAACTTGGTCCTCAACTGGGAGAAGTGCCACTTCATGGTGACACAAGGAATTGTGCTTGGGCACATCGTCTCGGCAAAGGAGATTGAAGTCGACAAAATCAAAGGTGGATGCAATTTTCAAAAGATGTCCCATTTGTTTGGTCAAATGATTGGGAGGCATCCTTTAAAAATTTAAAAAATGTGCTTATTTCACCTCCGATCATGCGACCACCCAAGTGGGACTCATCATTTGAGCATATGTGCAATGCGAGTGATTAGATGGTCGGCGTAGTGCTAGATCAAAGGGAGGATAAGATACCTTATGTGATATACTACGCTAGTAAAACTCTTAATGAAGCTCAAATGAACTATACCATCACAGAAAAAGAGTTGCTAGCGGTAGTATTTGCATTGGATAAATTCTTATCTTACATCATTGGTTCACCTATAGTAGTCTATACCGATCACTCTACTTTGAAGTATCTGCTATCTAAGCAGGATGCAAAATTGAGACTCTTTAGGTGGATACTCTTCCAAGAATTCAACTTGATGATCAAATATAAGAAAGGAATAGAGAACGTGGTTGATTAACCCTAATTAATGCATAATTTAATCAAGTTAATAGGTCAATTGTGTTAGTTAAACAAAGTTAAAAGAGTCAAAATAAGTCAAATTAAGGTTAGTATGTGAATTAAGGATAATGCATTAATTGTTGTTCTTTTCAAGGTTTTCTGCATCAAAAGCTACAAACTACAAAGGAGGCAACTGTCAAAGCTACAAACTAAAGAGGAGCCAACTGTCAAATCTCAAAAAAAAGGGGGATCAAAGTATAATTCAAAGCCTAAAATCAAGACTTTTTTCCTCCCTTGTTGCCTATAAATACCACCCCTTAGAACTTGTAAAAGATCATCTTTTGGTAGGGAAAAACCCTCCAAAAGTATTATTACTTTCTTTTATTGTATTATTGCTTTCTTTTACTTTAAGTATGACGTTCTTTTATTGTATTATTGCTTTCTTTTACTTCCATTGTTTGAGCTTCCTTCTTCCCTTAGAAGAGTGAAACTCTTCCACTTTTCTAGAGCTTTACCAAAGCCGTGAAGGGTGGAATTTGATTCACTCATTCTTTGTCGAAGATTGGCTCCTTGTGTAATGTGTTTTACCTTGGAACTTCTCTACTTGGAGGGATGAGCATCACTCACTTTTCTAACTTTACCAAAGCCGTGAAGAGTGAGTAGTTTCTCATTTGCTTTTTAGAAAGAGGTGATGGACATATATAAATAATCCAAAATTTATATTTGTGCATTTCGTTTATGTTTAATGCTTTATATTTCACTTGCTTATTGAANATACGCTTTGGGCTTACCATAATGCATATAAAACCATTTGAGAATGTCTTCTTATTAGTTGGTTTATGGTAAACTATGTCACTAGACTGTAGAATTAGAACATCGAGCATATTTGACATCAAAATGATGAATTTTGATATAGACAAAGCAAGTGCATCCTATAAGTTTCAGATTAATGAATTAGAAGAATTGAGAAATAAAGCATATGAAAATGAAAAAATTGTCAAGTCCAAAATGAAGATTTTTCATGATAAAAATATTGTGTGGAAGTCATTTGAACCATCTCAAAAAGTTTTGTTATACAATTCAAGGCTCTACCTATTTCCTAGAAAGTTATGATCTAGGTGGACAGGTCCATACATTGTCAAACAAGTTTTTGAACATGAGGCAGTTGAAATTGAAAATCCATTAAGTGAAAATATTTTTAAAATAAATGATCAAAAGTTTAAACCATACTATGATGGATTTGTTCGAAACGTGGATTCCATTTAGTTAATGAACAAAAATATGTGCCCCGAGAAGTTATTATGTGTATTTTTTTTATAAATAGTAGAACTAACTGTTTGTTGTTTTTTCTTGTAGATTAGGGTTTTTCATAATGAATTCATTTCATTTCCACACCTTATTAGCAATAGTCTTCAAATTTTACTTTATGATATTATACATTGAGGACAATGTTAAATTTAGGTTGGGGGGAGGGAACAATCCATAATCGTCTTTATGATTGACAGACATTAAAGAACCAGATAATGAGTCTAGTGAGTCCAATCCATAATCATCTTTGTGACTGACAAATTTTATAGAATCGGGTAGTGAGTGTAGTGAGTCCTTTTAAATAAATTATTAGAAATTTAAAGAACTAAATTCAAAAAATGGATGAAAAGCTATCTTAGTTCATTTTAGGTGTGTTACACACTTTCGTAAAAAAAAATGCACTCTCTGATCATAGTAAAAGTAAAAGTTGTGAGAAAACTAGAAATTTTGGATAGTCAAGCAAAACCATTGTGTGNTGCACTCTCTGATCATAGTAAAAGTAAAAGTTGTGAGAAAACTAGAAATTTTGGATAGTCAAGCAAAACCATTGTGTGGAAAAAGTTCATTTTCCAAACGCTGATAAGCAAATCGACTCGGTGGTTGTGTAAAGTGTGGTTGATTAATGCATATGAGAGAATTTAATCAATATTCGGAACCAATTTCAGGTTGAGCATTAGATCATTTTGACTGAATTAAGTATGGGTAGAGTAGGACTACCTGAGACACCATCTTATTCCAATCCAATGCTCACAAGATATGTATGACATGAGATTAATCGATTCATTGACATTCTTGATTTAGAAGACTCTGATTAAGCTGACTATGATCAAGAATATAATTTATGATTTTTTTGTGTAATTTATATAGTTTAATTGTATTTTTATTAAAGTAATTTATGTTTATTAGTTGAGTAATAAGAGAATTTTGAATTTAAATAAATTTTTGTAACTGAAAGCTAGAAAGGAGGAGGAGATCAAAAGGCAACACCTAAGGAACCTGTGCAAAAACCAATGGATCAGCACTATCTGGACGGTGATGGCAGCGTCTAGACGATACTACCCTTTATAAAAGCAAATTGTTCACGACCAGTTGGTTTTGCAGTTTCCTTGTAGCAAAAAATTAAAAAAAAATAGTGACCGTATCTGCCTTCTCTTTTCAAATTTGCTTCAACCACTAGTTCCTCTTCGATTCTGATCCGATTAAACACTTACCCATCCTATTTTATAGTTTTCTACAGATTAAAATCTTGTGAAATCCTATATTCGTCAAGAAATGCATGAATCATCTTCATGAACCCAAGAAAAAAATCAAGAGCTTGTAGGAATGGTGCTTCATCAAGTTAATCAAGGCGAGGATTCTCTCCACCCCCAGCAGTACCATAGGAGGATGAACAACCCCAGGTTCAAAATCAGTTCGATAATGATATGTTTGAAAATATTGAGCAACAGATTTGGTATGATACACATTTCTTAACCAAAACTATTATTTCTGAAAGGCCTATGATTTATGAAGATTTTGAACATATTAGGGTTTGGGAAAATTTAGCGAATGTGGGATGGTTGAATTATGTGAAACTTATGGGCCTTGCTTTGGAATGTTTGGCCCGAGAATTTTATAGTAATGCTCAAGTAACTGGACCAAGGCAAGGGAATACATTACATGTATACATAATATACTGAAACACAAGAAATCATTGATACCTTAATGTTGCAAGAATCAAGTACTGAATTGGGTATTTAATGTTAGTATTGAAGCAATTAGATTTCTTATTTTTTATTAGGGCAAAAAGAAAAATCAAAAGTTTTTTTTCTACACATACAATTAGGAGTAGTATAAAGAAAAGAAATGAGAAATTTCATTAACTTATTGTATCCAAAACACAAACATAATTATGATGTACTGAATGCAAGCGATTACTATAGTAAGCGTGTCTAAGAACATGGGGAGTTGAAGTGCTATAAAGAAATCAAGTGAGGTATAATAAAATCTATTATTTATTTTTTTTAGCATTGCTTTAACACATTATGTGTACTTCTCTCAATTATGTACATCTATACTAAGATACAATTATCTATATCTATCTATATAGTAAAGTACAAGGAATTTTGAACCCCAAAGAAAAAAAAAAGTGGCTCAGGTAGTTTCAAGATAAAACAAAGGCCATCCAACATATTACATTACCCCAACATAAAAAACTACTAAAATAATTTCAAAATTTATTGATCTGATTAACCAGAATGAGTTTTGAAATATCTTTTCCTGCCTATAGCACTTTCCATTTTGTATACATCAATCATGCCTAATATCAGCCCCTAACACNAACTATTATTTCTGAAAGGCCTATGATTTATGAAGATTTTGAACATATTAGGGTTTGGGAAAATTTAGCGAATGTGGGATGGTTGAATTATGTGAAACTTATGGGCCTTGCTTTGGAATGTTTGGCCCGAGAATTTTATAGTAATGCTCAAGTAACTGGACCAAGGCAAGGGAATACATTACATGTATACATAATATACTGAAACACAAGAAATCATTGATACCTTAATGTTGCAAGAATCAAGTACTGAATTGGGTATTTAATGTTAGTATTGAAGCAATTAGATTTCTTATTTTTTATTAGGGCAAAAAGAAAAATCAAAAGTTTTTTTCTACACATACAATTAGGAGTAGTATAAAGAAAAGAAATGAGAGATTTCATTAACTTATTGTATCCAAAACACAAACATAATTATGATGTACTGAATGCAAGCGATTACTATAGTAAGCGTGTCTAAGAACATGGGGAGTTGAAGTGCTATAAAGAAATCAAGTGAGGTATAATAAAATCTATTATTTATTTTTTTTAGCATTGCTTTAACACATTATGTGTACTTCTCTCAATTATGTACATCTATACTAAGATACAATTATCTATATCTATCTATATAGTAAAGTACAAGGAATTTTGAACCCCAAAGAAAAAAAAAAGTGGCTCAGGTAGTTTCAAGATAAAACAAAGGCCATCCAACATATTACATTACCCCAACATAAAAAACTACTAAAATAATTTCAAAATTTATTGATCTGATTAACCAGAATGAGTTTTGAAATATCTTTTCCTGCCTATAGCACTTTCCATTTTGTATACATCAATCATGCCTAATATCAGCCCCTAACACCAATTTCCTCTATATCCCTCTCTCAGGCCCACCCAAGTCACATATTTCTCTCCATGACTCCCCACAATATTCTCTCTCTCTCTCTCTCTCTCTCATGCCCTAATAGTCCCCTCTCTCTTTCACGCTCAATCTCATTCACGCCTTCAATAGTCGTCTTTCTCCTCCCTCACAGTTCATCGTTGTCAACAACTGCCACTGGACAACCACAACCACTTTTAGCGTCTATTTCAAATATCTCAAGCATTTGCCCAAAATATTTTAGATATCTCATGCATCAAATTCCATTTTTATCTTAATCATCCTATGTTAAGATAACTAAGGGTTCATCTTAGGTGTCGAGGTTATTACCTTTGTCCTAAGCATAAAGGTGCATAAAGAGTTTGAATGATGTAGCTTTGACGATTGATCACCTCCCTTCAATAATGATTTTGGATATTTAACTTAATAGCATCATGATCATGAACAAGGTTGAACTTTACAGTGGACTCCACAAAATTAGTCAATTACAAAAATGTAATCTAACAAATTTGTCTCCCTTCTCGCTCTCTCTCTCATACACACATACACACATTCTCCACCATCACAAACCAATCTAAAAGCCCTGTACACCAGGTATTTAATGAATTGCCAAGCCTAGTGTTTTGGCAAGTGGGATCATGGGTGCCTATTTGTATGTGTCTGTTTGTTTCTCTCTATAACAATTCATGATTGTCTATTTGTGTGGTTGAGTTTCTTTTATGATTTCTTCATTTATGATGGTGATATTTGTTGGGGTTAGGGCTAAAATAATTTATTCAATATTTATAGCTTTTCTTTCACTCTCTATTATGGGATTTATCCATTAGTTCAATGGTATGTCTCTCTTTTTTGTATAGTGGATTGGTTATTTCAATATTGTATTTCAATTTGAATTAGGCAATTAGTGGTNCTTTTTTGTATAGTGGATTGGTTATTTCAATATTGTATTTCAATTTGAATTAGGCAATTAGTGGTGGAATGCACTTAACCAAGTGGAGACTTATTCCCCAATGCTTTATTATTTTCTTTCATTTCAACAAGAAACGAAATGGGACTTCACTTCTTGAGTTCATATTTTTAATCACTGCCCATGTAGAAAATCAATGTTTTATTTTTCTTACTTTATTGATTGATAGTGGTGCATTAGAATGTATAAATGGTTTTGAATGTAAGAAAATTTGTTGGTGGTAAAAAAACTAAGGAAAAAGAGTACCTCTAAGTTATGTACGTCATCTTCAAATATTTATTAAGTTCATCCAAGTCTCAGAGTTTACATTTACTTTGTTAGTATTTTCAATTCATCTGAAGAAGGCCTACCACAGCTACCATCAAGAACCGTCCTATTAAGACTAACTGCTGATAATCAAAATGCAATTTTACTATTTGACTATTTATTTCTATGTTTATGTGTGTGCCTATTTTTTTTTTCATTTTATCATAATTCAGGTGAGATTTATGCGATTGGGGTTGGGAGTTTTGGTGCGTTTTTTCCTTTACTTTATTTCTTTTTTAGAGGAGTCTTACGAAATAGTTTAATTAGGAGATAGTCGTAGAAATTGATTCTATATATCACATGCACTACATAAACTCTTAATTCGACTGGTGGAGATTAATACAATGTGGTTGATTGTTTTGATTAGTCTTGTGGGTCGATTTTGTACTATAAGTATGGCTATTGGTATGATATACATGGTGAATTGCCTTCAATCTTAGTTTTCTCTCTAATATCTCTGTGGGAACAACAACATTTGATTTACAAAGATTGAATCTTAAAGGACAATCAAAGGCTTCAAATANGTGAATTGCCTTCAATCTTAGTTTTCTCTCTAATATCTCTGTGGGAACAACAACATTTGATTTACAAAGATTGAATCTTAAAGGACAATCAAAGCCTTCAAATAGTAATGTACATGGTAAACCCATTTCTCTCCTCTCTCTCTCTCTCTCTCTCTCTCCCTCTCCCTCTCTATCAGTATATTTTTGGTGCAATTCAAGGGCAAAAATTCTGGTTAAAAAAATCACTTCATTTTCTTTAAAAAACCATTTTGTTGTGTTTGTTGATATAATGGTTGTCATGTACTGAACAACATTATGAAAAAAATAAAAAAATTATCTAAACTGTAAAATATTTTGTTGAACTTTTGATTTCACTATTGGTGAGCTTCTTTGATGGTTAGTTTTGTGTTGTTTTTTGCACTAATTTGGATCTCTCTAACTTATTTAGTGTTTTATTCTTCATTTATTTCTTTTTGATCCTGACTTGGTGCGAGTCTCTTCATANAAAAAATTATCTAAACTGTAAAATATTTTGTTGAACTTTTGATTTCACTATTGGTGTGCTTCTTTGATGGTTAGTATTGTGTTGTTTTTTGCACTAATTTGGATCTCTCTAACTTATTTAGTGTTTTATTCTTCATTTATTTATTTTTGATCCTGACTTGGTGCGAGTCTCTTCATAAAATGAAATAGATTCAAAGGTTCCCTCCTCTAACAAATTTTGTTTTTTTTGACATTTGTTGACTCGGGTCTTTATTCAACAAATATTTGCTTTAATTGAAGTGTAATTGAAGCATATATGGTCATGCATTGGATTAATTAGATAATATGTGTCTTTGAAATATTTTGTGTATATGAGTTTTTAGGTTTGGAGGATTATTTTCTAGGCTTCAATTTGGAGTGTAGGGTAAATGGTTTTAGTTATTGGTTGGGAATTTAGAGAAATAACTTTGTGATTGATAGTGAATGGGTTTCTTTGGCATATATCATGCCATAGTATTGAATTTTTTGAATTTGGTATTTTATTTTTTACTGATTGAATTTTAATTTGGCCAAAACCAAATGAAATGGGATCCATTTCAACATAACAAGCAAATAGAGTGTGAAGGTAAAATCATTGAAATTTTTTTTATGCATTGCTCATTTAGTCAATGTGGTTTTGGAAAAGCTTTCTTGAAAGAAAATGAAAAGTTTCACGTATACTTGTAGCATTCTGACTGTGAAAGAAGAGAATAGAAAATGAATAGCCATTGTAGATTGCTTTGGTGTAATTTATTATATATATGACAAGGTTTATTTATAGTATAAGNCATTTCAACATAACAAGCAAATAGAGTGTGAAGGTAAAATCATTGAAATTTTTTTTTATGCATTGCTCATTTAGTCAATGTGGTTTTGGAAAAGCTTTCTTGAAAGAAAATGAAAAGTTTCATGTATACTTGTAGCATTCTGACTGTGAAAGAAGAGAATAGAAAGTGAATAGCCATTGTAGATTGCTTTTGTGTAATTTATTATATATATGACAAGGTTTATTTATAGTATAAGAGAGTAGTCAGATTTCTTAGTCTAATTGATTTGGGACAAACATTTATACATTCACATACCCCTCAAATTCAAGGAGATAAAGTAGAAATCAACTTGAGTTTGAAAACCAAATCGTGAAATCGGCCTAGGGAATGTTCTTTAGTGAAGATGTCAGCAGTCTAGTTAATCTAACCTGTTTTATTTCATACACCCAAGTATAAGTGGTCAAATTACAATATTTCTCGGTTAAGTCTGAGGTTGAACCCACAGGGAGCTAACTATTGGTATTCAAAACAGAAGTGGCAAAATTTTCATGTGTGTAATGTGCAACGAAACAGCTTGTGGTTTGAGCTTGGAATTATCAAATAAATAATTAACTAAACATTGGAAAAATATCGATAAAAAGGTACTCTTCAATGTGAGGATCCAACATGCTTTATACTATTTATTTATGAAAATGCGACCTTACAACAATTAACTTTCATTTCACTAGAAAGCTAACTGGTAAGTTTGATATATAACTGAACCATATCACAACNGGTACTCTTCAATGTGAGGATCCAACATGCTTTATACTATTTATTTATGAAAATGCCACCTTACAACAATTAACTTTCATTTCACTAGAAAGCTAACTGGTAAGTTTGATATATAACTGAACCATATCACAGCAACTGATTAGGTTAGCTAAAAGGTTTATGTACCATGCATCAATTAAATAACCTTAGTGAACCCAAAGGTGAACCATTCAAAAGGTTTAATCTAGCTATTTAATCTACAGGTTGATGATTCGATGATGACAAAGTTTTGGTTTATGCATTGAATTAAAAGCATTGGCTATTACGAGATTTAACCCGTCTATAACCAATCTCCCAACTGTTACATAAATCCCAACAACGTGCATCACCATATCATACATGAAGTATGTAATAATAATAGATAGAATAATATATATCACTAGGCTTTGCTCGGTGTTCATAACCATGAGCATATTATAAATGTAACCATCCATCAATTACGGGAAGTATAAACATTAACGCATAAATAAAACATCGACATTTGCATAACTTAAATAGTATGACACATGTTTTCACCCTTCACTAAAGAGTATAAATGGACAATTCATGCCTCATTGCTATAGATGAGCAAAAGAAGTGAGATAATCCCATTACAACTGGAAACAAAATACAAAACACGCCATTCCCCGAGGAATAGCTGAAACATTGTCACTCTTATTACCAGCTAGGGCACAAAAGTGGGCGAGGTTCAACCTTCCAAGTAGAACGGATAAACAGAAATGTAGAAATAGAGAATATTCTAGCTGGGAAGTGATTAGGGTAGGGCTTCGCTCGTTTTCTGACTAGAACACTCATTGAAGTCTCCCTTTCTCTCTTTCCTTCTTCCTTTCTCTCCTCTCTTGCACTAGACTGAGCTTTAGTGACCTCCCTGAAAAATGAGCCGAAGAAGGCCATTTATAGGCACCGATAGAGGGTTTTAAGGTGTCAGACACCCAACCCATCCAATCATCTCATTTGTTTTGCTAAATTAGACCAATGGGAGATGAAAGAGACTTGAGGTTGTTGGAGCACCATCCGGACTGTAATCTTTCTCTGGTTTTGTAGCCTTGATAGCCTCTTTCTTTGACTTGTTGACTTGATAATTACACTTGGCTCCTCTTTTTCATTCAGCCTTTACACTTTGATCCTCCTAAATTTTCATATTTCCACTTCAAATCCTACAAAATGTACAAATTATGTATTAACCCTAATTCTTTATTACTTAATCATTCTAACTTAATTTACGCACACAATGAATCTTAAAACCTAATTCGTTTACATATTATTTAGGGTTAATCACACCCCCAACCAAACATTACTAATCCATAGTAATAAAAATAAAATCAATTTCGTAGATTCCACGATTGCATTTAGCATATACAACATGCCGCTGAACCCCTATGTGATCCCTAATGGAAGAATTTTGTCTCGTGAATGTTTCTAGTGAAGATACCTACAAACTTCAGTAGTTAGGATTTACATAATTCATATTTTTCAAAGATTAAATTAAATCACCATTCCTCTTTATTGTCATGATACTTCCCTTCCTTGATCACTATAAGAATAACACACATCAGTTGTAACACTATTTCATATATTTTCAGCAAAACAAGTGTGTGTGTGCAAGGATTCCTTTATTTCAAAATCACTTAAGAAATATCACAATCCTTTATTCTGCTATACAAAAATTAGCCTCGATGTCAATTCGTTCTTGAAAATCACTTAGTAAGGAACACATTCAAGTTTTAGTGACTATCACTCAAAAATTACATGTGATAAGAATATTGTTATCAAAGAAAAGTAGTAGCACATGTAATATCTAATTAGCATAAAACATTGCATATATTCTATGTTGTTATGCCCGCTTATACTTGTTTTTGCTGTGAAAATTGGGGAGAAATGTGTTAAATCTTAGCTTTAATGGAGTTTTGTGTAAATGCTGGTGAAAAAGTATAAATGGTTGGAGTTATACCCCCAATGAAGTGTTTGAAATCAATGAAGATGAGGGGATGGCTTACAAGGAGGATTGAAGGATAAAGAAACCAAGAAAAATGTATTTTGGATGAAAACCTTTCGAAAGGTTTGGCTAAACATCTTCTGAAAGGTTTTGCAATTGGTATGCCCATTCACTGCCAGAAACCTTTTGAAAGGTTTTTTCTACTAGAATGAACCTTCCGGAAGGTTTTGCTTACTGGAATGCTCATTTAACTATTTCTGCACAAACCTTGCAGAAGGTTTTGCCCAGATTACCCAGACAGCCTGTAAATCAAGCTCTGCCATTTGGGGGTCCCACTTAGACTTCTCCAACAAGTCCCCTAACATCCCTTACACATCTACATGCACCCTCACCTCTACTTGGACTTTGAAGGCCATGGCCTTTATGTGGAGGAGAGAGAAGAGGCAAGGCAAGAGAGGAAAGCTAGGCTATCCTAGCTTGCAAGATCCCATCCAATTAGCCCCCCTCTTGATGGGAAGCCCATCACACACCTATGAAACTCTCCATGGACGAAAATGCATGAGATTCATTACACATTATTCAGATCATATTACATTATACAGAGAAACTAGGTAGAAGACATAGTTAGAGAGAGAAAGCTTAAATTTTTACATTTCTTCCATCCATTTCTCTTGTAATCTCTTGTAAGACTTTTATAAGCTTCCTTTATTGTCTTTAAGGTCATTTATTTCCAGTACATTTCAGGTTTAGTTGAGTATCCTAACTGCTACCATTAATGTATTGGAGTTTTCTACATTTCAAGCTTTAAATGGGTATTAAATGCATTTTCCTGTAGTTTTGTGTTTTCTTGATTTAGTTTAAGTTCCAAACTTCATTTCTATTCAATGACTCTTCATTGCATTTATGTTATTGCTTTGAACATGAGTAGCTAATCTTATAGTTGGCTAATCCAAGGGAGAACTCCTCTTGGGTATGCTATTTCAACTCATTTTCTTTCCTCCTCGTAGTGTATGATGACTCAGTTTGACTAGGTTGAGTATGGACATGATTGTGAGTTCTTGGTACACCGTAGACATTGTCACGGGGTATGCTTGAATCCTCACCTCTATTTGGTCTTGCGCTTCCTACGAATCAATCAAATATCTAGGCACCATTGGAGAAAGGTCTTAAGTTGAATTAACATTCCCATTGGAATGACCCCTTCGGATTAGGCAACACTTGTTTCTATTTCAAATTCCATCAAGATACAATCACAATCCAAACTCAAACAATACAAGATTTTTACACTTTTCTCTTTTTCACAAAATCACCTTGAATATGATTCACCTTCTTCCCTAAGGAGATGACCTTGGAATACAATTTCCAAGTAAAACATGACACTCAAAAGTCTCCCTGCACTTGGGGAGCACTTTTGTTCGCACACACACATACATTTCATTCGACTATTATTCTATTTCCCTATTTCTTGCATCATTATGAGGAATAGTGACACTCCCCCTACCCCGATAATTCATACATAAACCGAGGGATGATATCCAGAGATGAGGGAATACAACAAAAAATGTCAATCATTTTTGGCGCTGTTGCCGAGGAAGGCGAGTGATAAATTGAGAAGGTGATTTTTGGACAACGGAGGTAAGTCCTGTGATGTTCATCACGGGCTAAGGTACGTTGCTCCTTGTATATACTTTTGTTTGTTTACATTTTTATTTGTAGATAGTTTGTTGCATGTGGGGATGGGACGAAAAAAACCGATTAGTTAAACAACCCTTAGGCCCCAACATGAACATTGACCAAAATCCACTCGAAGATACGGGAGATAATTTTGAGAATGTAGGTGCCAATCCAAACATGTAGAGGGATGGGGGAGTGCAAGAACCTAGAATGCCTAATTCACGAATGCAATTCCCCCTCCTGTGAATGAAGGGAACAACATCCAACTTGATCCTCTGGTGAGGTCAATGAGGGATACCTTCAACCAACCCATAGCACCATTCCCTCATGCATTCTCCTAGCAACCCAACCCCATGCCTTCCTAGTTAAGTTAGGAATGTTGCAAATAATCCCTACATTCCATGTATTTGAAAGGGAGAATCCTCACTTGCACATCAAAGGATTCGAGGACATAATTGCAACCTTCAACACTAACTATGCTATGGAAGACATTGTCCGTTTGAAATTGTTTCCCTTTGCCCTTAAGGAAAAAGCCAAAACATGGTTGAATTCCTTATGGCCTTGATCCATCACATCTTGGGCTCAAATACTTTCTAAGTTTTTGAATAAATTTTTCCCGGTGCATAGAACCACCATGTTAAAAAAGCAAATTCAAAACTTTTCAGAAAAGCCCAATGAGCAAATTCTATCACTGTTGGGAGAGCTACAAGGAATTACTCCATTCCGTACCACATCATGGTTTTGAATCATGGCAATTGGTAAGTTTCTTCTGTGAAGGAATCACATTGGGCCATAGACAATTCATTGACATGATGTGTAATGGCGAGTTCTTGAACAAAGACCCCAATGTGGCTCTAGACTACTTTAGTACATTGGCCCAAAATGCACAATCTTGGGATATTATGGATCCCAACAATGTACCTAGGACATCTCCGAGTAGTAATCAACCACAAGGTGAAGGGATATATGATTTGAGAGACCGGAAAGACTTGTTTTCCAAAATTTCTAAGTTGTCTAGGAAAGTTGAGAGTCTTGAGGTAAATCAGAGACAAGGTGTCACATATTTCAAAGACCGAGGGGTCTTTCTCAATTTGTGAGAGTGTGGAGCATTCCATATCGGAGTGCCCCAACATTTTGGCACTTAAGGAAGTGTATCACGAGCAAGTCAATGCATTTAACCAAATTAGGCAATCATTCTCCCCTCACTCAAAAACTTACAATTCGGGCTAGAGTAATCACCCGAATTTTAGTTGAAGAAATGAGAATCCCACTCCTTATGGGTCTAATGCATATACACCTTCTGTGCGTCCTAAGCAAGGTCATTACCAGGGTCAAGGGCAAGTGTCTAGCCCTCAATACTCCCAGACTAATCCGCAAGGGTATTCACAAAGTCCTTCTCCACAGAATTTCTCCCAAGGTCCACCTCCATAAAATATTAATCAACAAGGACCATCCAACCCATCCACATACCAACCTCCTCACAAAAGGATTTTGAAGGATGTGGTTATTCCTTCATTCAAATTCAAACTATTATCAACAATCAAAATGCCGCTGCTTTTAATGACATTCAGGCCCAACTCACAAAGTTGATAAATTCAATGGGACCTTCACAACAAGCAAAGGGGAAACTCCCCGCTCAACCCCAAGAAAACCCTAGTGGTCAACATGTCATTGAGTCATCCAAACCCTCTAAAGAGAGTTGTGAGCAACTCAAAACGGTCACCACCCCTTCGAAGTGGCAAACAATTTGAGAAGACCGTTGTGCCAAAGATCTCACCCAATGACACATTGCCAAAAGAAAAAGAGATCAAGGGTGACACTGAGGGGGTGAGGTGAGTGATGAGGTGGGTGAGAAAGAAAAATTGGTTAATGAAAGTGTGCATGTTTCTCTCTTTTTTGCCCCTTTTCCTAATTGTTTGAAACCACTTGTCAAGGTGGCTAACTATTCTAATATAATTGAGATGTTCAAGCAAGTGAAAATCAACATTCCACTTCTTGACGCGATAAGACAAATTCCATCTTGTGCAAAGATCTTGAAAACGTGTGCATAGTAAAGAGAAAACTCAATGTCCACAAGCAGACATTCCTCACCGAGCAAGTGAGCTCAATCTTGAGGATGAACACCCCACCAAATTTTAAAGACCCCGAATGCCCTACAATTGCCATCACAATAGGGGAATTATCGGGTAGAGCAAGCATTGCTTGATTTGGGGACTAGTGTGAACCTCTTACCCTACTCGGTGTACAAGAAACTCCAACTTGAAGAGTTAAAGCCAACTTCAATCACTCTTCAATTAGTGGATTGAAGCATTCGAACACCAAAGGGAGTGGTTGAGGATGTTTTGGTTCAAGTGGATAACATTTATTTTTTTGTTGATTTCATTGTGCTTGAGACTCACCCTATTGCTAATCCTTGCTCCCAAATCTCTGTTATATTAGGTAGACAGTTCCTTGTTACCTTTAATGCTATTATTAATTGCAAAAATGGTATCATGAAGCTTGCTTTCGGGAGCATGACTATGGACTTCAATGTGTTCAGTTTAAACAAGCAACTGAGGGATGACGAAGAGGTGCATGATGAAGTTAATAGGATTGACACCTTGGTGGGGGAACACTTGGAGATGTTGGGAATGTTGAAAGTAGAGGAAGAGATTGTTGATATAGAGGACGTTGATGAGCAAGAGGAAATGGAGAGCTTAAAAGGGGTAGAAAAATGGACTCCTACATTTGAGAAGCTTCCAAACCAAGAAAATAAGATCTTTCCATCGGATGTACAAAACCCATTTTGGAGTTGAAGCCATTACCATCCCATCTGAAGTATGCATATCTTGGGGAGGACAAAACCTTTTCGGTATTGATTAGCTCAACCTTGGATGCAAACACAAGAAGAAGATCTCTTCGAAGTGTTGAGGAGGCATAAGGGAGCGGTTGGATGGACAATTGCTCACATCAAGGGGATAAGCCCCCTCATTTGTACACACCACATTTACCTTGAAAAGGACTCTAAATCATCTTGACAACCACAAAGATGGTTGAACCTAATCATGAAAGATGTGGTGAGAGACGAGGCACTAAAGTTATTTGACGTGGGCATCATTTTTTTTGATTACCAATAGTAAGTGGATTAGCCCTATGCAAGTAATAGCCAAGAAGTTGGAAGTCACGGTTTTTGTGAATGAGGAGCATGAGCTTATTTTCACGAGGGTGATAATAAGTTGGAGATTGTGTATTGACTACCAAAATTTCAACCTATGCACAAGAAATGATCACTTCCATTTGCCATTCCTCGACCAAGTGTTGGAACGAGTATCGGAGCATCTATTCTATTGCTTCTTAGATGGATACTCCAGCTACAATCAAATTGAGATTGCATTGGAAGATCAAAAGAAGACCACCTTCACTTGTCCCTGCGGTACTTTTGCCTATTATCGCATGCCTTTTGGGCTATGCAATGCCCCAGGAACCTTTCAACGTTGCATAATGGGCATTTTTAGTGATATGGTGGAGAAGATTGTAGAGGTATTTATGGATGATTTCTCAGTGTTTGGGGATTCCTTTAGTGGATGTTTAAAGAATTTTGAGAGAGCTCTCAAGAGATGCGAGGAGAAGCACTTAGTATTAAATTGGGAGAAGTGTCAATTCATGGTAACACAAGGAATTGTGTTTGAGCATATTGTCTCGATGAAGGGGGTTGAAGTGGACAAATCAAAGGTTGACGCCATTTTCGACTTCCCTACACCGAAGGTCATAAAGGATATCACGTCGTTTATGGGGCCAACTTTTACCATCATTTTATTAAAGAGTTTAGTACATTGGCTCTACCTTTGACCAATTTAATGTCTAAGGATGTTCCATTCGATTGGTCAGATAATTGTGCAACATCATTTTCAAAACTCAAATGCATGATTACTACACCTCCAATTATACGACCACCCAAGTGGGATTTTTCTTTTGAGCTTATGTACGATGAGAGTGATTACGCGGTCGGTGCTGTGCTCGGTCAAAGGGAGGATAAGAGACCGTATATAATGAATTACGCTAGAAAAACACTTAATGAAGCCCAAATGAACTATACCACCACTGAAAAGGAGTTCCTAGCGGTAGTATTTGCATTAGATAAATTATGGTCCTACATCATTGGTTCACTTATAGTAGTCTATACTAATCATTCTGCTTTGAAGTATTTATTTTCTAAGCAGGAGGCCAAACCAAGGCTCATCAGGTGGGTTCTCCTCCTCCAAGAGTTCAATTTGACTATCAATGATAATAAGGGAGTGGAGAACGTGGTGGCAGATCATTTGTCCCGACTTGTGGTGCAAGAGGCCGATAAACACATTCCTATCTCTGATTTTTCTCCTGACGAGCAATTACTTTTGATTTATTCTGTTTGTCCCTAGTATGCTGACATATGTAATTATATTGCAATAGAACAAATACCATCGCATTGGAGCCCGGAGGATTGAAGAAGATTTATGGCAGATGTGAAGTACTTCTAATTCGACAACCTGTACCTATTCAAGTACTGCCCTGACCAAGTCATGCAGAGATGCATACCGAAAAATGAGCAGCGGGATGTCCTTGCATTTTACCACTTGGAAACATGCAGTGGTCACTTCTCTTCCAAGAAGACTGCGGCGAAAATTCTACAATCAGGTTTTTATAGGCCCTCGCTTAACAAAGATTGTATTTCATTTTGTAAAGAATGCGATAGGTGCCAGAGATTAGGTAGTGTGACCTGAAGGAACATGATGCTCCTCTCCCCTGTACTTGTCATTGAAATATTTGATTGTTGGGGCATTAACTTTATGGGTCCCTTCCCTGTGTCGTTTGGTTTCTTAAACATTCTACTGGCAGTGGACTACATGTCCAAATGGGTGGAAGCTATCCCAACCAAGACCAATGAACACCAGGTCGTGGTCAAATTCTTGAAAGAGAATATCTTTTCGAGATTTGGGATGCCTCGTGCTATAATAAGCAACAGTGGGTCGCATTTCTGCAATAGGCTATTGGCATCGCTCATGCATAAATATGGCGTCACACATAAGGTGTCCACCACATACCACCCACAAACCAATAGCCAAGCCGAGTTGGCCAATAGGGAGATCAAAAATATCTTAGAAAAGATGGTGAACCCAAATAGGAAAGATTGGTCATTTAGACTAATTGATGCCCTATGGGCTTACCACACTACCTACAAGACTGTCTTAGGCATGTCTCCCTACTAGCTCATTTATGGAAATGTTTGTCATTTGCCAGTAAAGATGTAACACAAGGCCTATTGGGTCATAAAGACTTCAAACTTCAATCTCAGAATGGATGGAGAGCATAGGAAGCTAAAAATGAATGAATTGGAAGAGATTTGAAGAGATGCAAATGAGAGCTCCAAAATTTCAAAAGAGTGTGCTAAGATCTTTCATGGCAAATCCACTGTGATGAAGTCATTTCAGCCCGGCCAAAAAGTGCTCTTATAGAACTCTCGTCTCCCAATCTTTCAAGGCAAACTTCAATCCCGTTAGGATAACCCTTATCTTGTAAAAGTGGCCTACCCCGATAGAGCAGTGAAAGTCACAAATTTAAAATCCGGAAAAAATTTTAAACTTTTTTCAACGAAGGACAAAATGGTAATTTGTCACTATAATACAGAATTGAAATACGCATTCTCCAGAGCTCATATGACGTAACGGACTTCGTCGTTGGATTTGTATCGCGAAAACTAGTCACCTTATTGAATTTTATCTAATTCTAAGATAGTCAAATTTTTACATGTGGTTTGAGGTGACTAGGTGACGAATGACGTTTTAAAGGTCCCAAAAAGGATTTTTATAAAATTTTCTTAGAATTGGATAAAATTTTAAATAAAATTAATTTGGACTTAAACCAAGATATAATGAATCGTTTCAGGATGAAAAACGGACCTGAAAATAGTAAATATGCGGTGCGACATGGACCGCACTTTGAGGCTAATTTGAAACAATCTAGAAGAATCTAGAATTTTCTAGAAGATTTTAAAATATTCCTAGAATATTTCACATTTTAGAATATTCCTAGAATATTCCACATTTTAAAATATTCCAAAGATATTCCACATTTTAGAATATTCCTAGCATATTCCACATTTTAGAATATTGCCAGGATATTCCACATTCTAGAATATTCCTAGGAGTCCTGAAGGCCTATAAATAAGGAACTTCGTTATGGAATTAGGAGGAAAAAACATTGGTGACCTCCTAGAGAGAAGGCAAGAGAAGTTGGGAAAAAGAGAAAGAAAGCTGAGTTATCAAATTCAAACAATGCTTTTGAGGTACGGGATGGTATACAATATGCTCCCTTTAAATCTCTTTGCAAATAGTATTTCTTTGATTATCCTATAATTTGTATTCCAACTTGTGTTATAGTTATTTTAGAATTTCGATTGAATATCATTGAATATTTTTGTCTCATTGATCGTGTTATACGGATATTAAGACGGGATCGTGGCAGCCAATAGCTGATGCATCGCCAGCCGGGAGACTCGTGGAATCGGGTTCAGGTGGGATGATTGGTGAGGTGTCAGATCTGTGTTAAGATTCTGTATGATGTGTAATATTGAAATATGATATTGGTATCTGTTGATTGAGATACTTTGTGATACTCGATTATTGTAATTGAGCATATTTTTTCCTCATCATATTGTATACTTCTTCGCTTTATTTAATATTTTCATGCTGATTTTAGAGAAAAGATCGGAACGAGGTAATCAAAATATTAAAAATAAGAAGATGTCGATGTAATTGATGTTTTAATTATATTGATAGATTTATGTATACTAACGAATTCATTTGTATTGGGAGATGATTTTGATAAATGAAATTTTATTGGGACAATTAGTGCTCTGTTATTTTTATTTGGGTGTTTTTATATCAATTAACATCTCCGAAAAGAAGAGAAAAATCAGGGCGTTACAGTTTGGTATCAGAGCTTAGACTTCGAATCTTACATGAGATTTGTGGGAAGTGAATTCACTGTAGTTTCATTGTGTTTTAAGGATTTTTAGATTCTTGGTGAATTAAGGAATTTCGGAGACGAAATTCTTTTAAAGGAAGCAAGAATGTAAAATTTGGGAAAATTTTAAACTTTTTCCAACAAAGGGTAAAATGGTAATTTATCACTATAATATGGAATTGAAATACGCATTCTCTAGAGCTCATATGACACAACGGACTTCGCCGTTGGAGTCGTATCGCAGAAACTAATCACCGTTTCGAATTTTGAGATAGTCAAATTTTTGCACATAGTTCACGGTGATGGGTGGCGACTGACCTTTTAAAGGTTCCCAAAAATGAGTTTTGTAAAATTTTCTTAGAATTGGATAAAAGTCAAATAAAATTAATTTAGATTTAAAATAAAATTAATTTGAACTTAAACCGAGATATAATGAATCGTTTTGGGACGAAAAACAAACCCAAAAGTAGTAAATATGTGGTGCAACGTGGACCGCACTTTGAGGCTAATTTTGGAACAATCTAGAACAATCTAGAAGGTTATAGAAGATTTTAGAATATTCCACATTTTAGAATATTCTTCGGATATTCCAGATTTTAGAATATTCCTAGGATATTTCACATTTTAGAATATTGCCAAGATAATCCACATTCTAGAATATTCCCCCAGAATATTCCTAGGAGTCCTGAAGGCCTATAAAAAGGGGACTTGATTTTGGAATTAGGAGGAAAACACATTGGTGACCTCCTAGAGAGAAGGCAAGAGAAGTTGGGAAAAAAGAGGAAGAAAGCTGAGTTATCAAATTCAAACAATGATTTTGAGGTACGAGGTGGTATGCAATATGCTTCCTTCAAATCTATTTGCAAAGAATATTTCTTTGATTATCCTATGATTTGTATTCCAACTAGTGCAATCGTTATTTTGGAATTTCGATTGAATATCGTTGAATAGTTTTGTCTCATTGATCATGTTATGCGGATATTGAGACGGGATCGTGGCAGCCAATTGCTGATGCATCGCCAGCCGGGAGACCCGTGGAATCGGGTTGAGGTGGGATGATTGGTGAGGTGTCAGATCTGTGTTAAGATTCTGTATGATGTGTGATATTGAAATATTATATTGGTATCTGTTAACTGAGATACTTTGTGATACTCAATTATTGTATTTGAGCATACTTTTTCCTCGTCATATTGTATATTTCTCTTCTTTATTTAATATTTTTCGGCTGATTTTAAAGAAAAGATTGGAACGAGATAATCAGAATATGAAAGACAAGGAGATGTCGATGTAATTGATGTTTTAATTATATTGAGAGATTTATGTATATTGATGGATTCATTTGTATTGAGAGATCATTTTGATAAATAAAATTTTATTGGGACAATTAGTGCTCTGTTATTCTTATTTGGGTGTTTTTATGTCAATTAACGTCTCCGAAAAGAAGAGAAAAATCGGGGTATTACAGTTTGGTATTAGAGCTTAGGCTTTCGATCTTACATGGGATTTGTGGGAAGTGAGTTCACTGTGGTTTCGTTGTGTTTTAAGGATTTTCTGATTCTTGGTGAATTAAGTAATTTCGGGGGACGAAATTCTTTTATGGGGGGAAAAATTTAAAATTCGAAAAAAACTTTAAATTTTTTCCAACAAAGGGTAAAATGATAATTTGTCACTATAATACGAAAATAGAAATACGCATTCTCTAGAGATCGTATGACACAACGAACTTCGCCCGTTGGATTCATATCATGGAAATTAGTCAACTTGTCAAATTTCGTCGAATACCGAGATAGTAAGATTTTTGCATGTGGTTCGAGGCGACTGGATGGCGAATGACCTTTTAAAGGTCTCCAAAAATGAGTTTTGTAAAATTTTCTTAGAATTGGATAAAAGTTCAAATAAAATTAATTTGGACTTAAACCGAGATATAACGGAAGTAGTAAATATGCGGTGTGACGTGGACCGCACTTTGAGGCTTATTTTGGAACAATCTAGAAGAATCTAGAAGGTCCTAGAAGATTTTAGAATATTCCAAAGATATTACACATTTTAGAATATTCATAGGATATTCCACATTTTAGAATAATCCTAGGATATTACACATTTTAGAATATTCCTAGGATATTCCACATTTTAGAATATTGCCAAGATATTCCACATTCTAGAATATTCCTAGGAGTCCTAAAGGCCTATAAAAAGGGGACTTGGTTTTGGAATTAGGAGGAAAACACATTGGTGACCTCCTAGAGAGAAGGCAAGAGAAGTTGGGAAAAAAGAGGAAGAAAGCTGAGTTATCAAATTCAAACAATGATTTTGAGGTACGAGGTGGTATGCAATATGCTTCCTTCAAATCTATTTGCAAAGAATATTTCTTTGATTATCCTATGATTTGTATTCCAACTAGTGCAATCGTTATTTTGGAATTTCGATTGAATATCGTTGAATAGTTTTGTCTCATTGATCATGTTATGCGGATATTGAGACGGGATCGTGGCAGCCAATTGCTGATGCATCGCCAGCCGGGAGACCCGTGGAATCGGGTTGAGGTGGGATGATTGGTGAGGTGTCAGATCTGTGTTAAGATTCTGTATGATGTGTGATATTGAAATATTATATTGGTATCTGTTAACTGAGATACTTTGTGATACTCAATTATTGTATTTGAGCATACTTTTTCCTCGTCATATTGTATATTTCTCTTCTTTATTTAATATTTTTCGGCTGATTTTAAAGAAAAGATTGGAACGAGATAATCAGAATATGAAAGACAAGGAGATGTCGATGTAATTGATGTTTTAATTATATTGAGAGATTTATGTATATTGATGGATTCATTTGTATTGAGAGATCATTTTGATAAATAAAATTTTATTGGGACAATTAGTGCTCTGTTATTCTTATTTGGGTGTTTTTATGTCAATTAACGTCTCCGAAAAGAAGAGAAAAATCGGGGTATTACAGTTTGGTATTAGAGCTTAGGCTTTCGATCTTACATGGGATTTGTGGGAAGTGAGTTCACTGTGGTTTCGTTGTGTTTTAAGGATTTTCTGATTCTTGGTGAATTAAGTAATTTCGGGGGACGAAATTCTTTTATGGGGGGAAAAATTTAAAATTCGAAAAAAACTTTAAATTTTTTCCAACAAAGGGTAAAATGATAATTTGTCACTATAATACGAAAATAGAAATACGCATTCTCTAGAGATCGTATGACACAACGAACTTCGCCCGTTGGATTCATATCATGGAAATTAGTCAACTTGTCAAATTTCGTCGAATACCGAGATAGTAAGATTTTTGCATGTGGTTCGAGGCGACTGGATGGCGAATGACCTTTTAAAGGTCTCCAAAAATGAGTTTTGTAAAATTTTCTTAGAATTGGATAAAAGTTCAAATAAAATTAATTTGGACTTAAACCGAGATATAACGGAAGTAGTAAATATGCGGTGTGACGTGGACCGCACTTTGAGGCTTATTTTGGAACAATCTAGAAGAATCTAGAAGGTCCTAGAAGATTTTAGAATATTCCAAAGATATTACACATTTTAGAATATTCATAGGATATTCCACATTTTAGAATAATCCTAGGATATTACACATTTTAGAATATTCCTAGGATATTCCACATTTTAGAATATTGCCAAGATATTCCACATTCTAGAATATTCCTAGGAGTCCTAAAGGCCTATAAAAAGGGGACTTGGTTTTGGAATTAGGAGGAAAACACATTTGTGACCTCCTAGAGAGAAGGCAAGAGAAGTTGGGTAAAAAGAGGAAGAAAGCTAAGTTATCAAATTTAAACAATGATTTTGAGATACGAGGTGGTATGCAATATGCTCCCTTTAAATCTCTTTGCAAAGAGTATTTCTTTGATTATCCTATGATTTGTGTTCTGACTTGTGCTATCGTTATTTAGGAGTTTCGATTGAATATCGTTGAATATTTTTGTCTCATTGATCGTGTTATGCAGATATTGAGAAGGGATCGTGGCAGCCAATTGCTGATGCATCGCCAGCCGGGAGACCTGTGGAATCGGGTTAAGGTGGGATGATTGGTGAAGTGTCAGATCTGTGTTAAGATTTTATATGATGTGTGATATTGAAATATGATATTGATATTTGTTGATTGAGATCCTTTGTGATACTCGATTATTGTAATTGAGCATTTTTTTCCTCGTCATATTGTATAATTCCCCACTTTATTTAATATCTTCAAATTGATTTTAGAGAAAAGATCGGAACGAGATTATCAAAATATTAAAGACAAGGAGATGTCGATGTAATTAATGTTTTAATTATATTGAGAGATTTATGTATATTGACGGAATCAGTTGTATTGGGAGATGATTTTGATAAATGAAAATTTATTGGGACAATTAGTGCTTTTTAATTTTTATTTGGGTGTTTTTATATCAATTAACGTCTCCGAAAAAAAGAGAAAAATCGGGGCGTTACAGTTTGGTATCAGAAATTAGGCTTCAGATCTTACATGAGATTTGTGGGAAGTGAGTTCACTGTGATTTCGTTGTTTGTTAAGGATTTTCGGATTCTTGGTGAATTGAGGAATTTTGGGGACAAAATTCTTTTAAAGGGGGGAATAATGTAAAATTCGGGAAAAATTTTAAAATTTTTCCAACAAAGGGTAAAATGGTAATTTATCAATATAATACGGAATTAAAATACACATTTTCTAGAGCTCGTATGACACAACGGACTTCACCGTTGGATTCGTATCGCGGAAACTAGTCGCCCTGTCGAATTTCGTCGAATCCTGAGATAGTCAAATTTTTGCACGTTATTCGAGGCCACTTGGTGGCGAATGACCTTTTAAAGGTTCCCAAAAACGAGTTTTGTAAAATTTCCTTACAATTGGAGAAAAGTTCAAATAAAATTAATTTGGAATTAAACCGAGATATAATGAATCGTTTCGGGACGAAAAATCGACCCGAAAATAGTAAATATGCGGTGCGACGTGTACCGCACTTTGAGGCTAATTTTGGAACAATCTAGAAGAATTTAGAAGGTTCTAGAAGATTTTAGAATATTCCTAAGATATTCCACATTTTAGAATATTGCCAGGATAATCCACACTCTAGAATATTGCTCTAGAATATTCGTAGGAGTCATGAATACTTATAAATTGGGGACTTGGTTATGGAATTAGGAGGAAAACACATTGGTGACCTCCTAGAGAGAAGGCAAGAGAAGTTGTGGAAAAAGAGGAAGAAAGCTGAGTTATCAAATTCAAACACTAATTTTGAGGTATGAGGTGGTATACAATATGCTCCTTTTAAATTTCTTTACAAATTGTATTCTTTGATTATCCTATGATTTATATTCCAACTTGTACTATCCTTATTTTGGAATTTCGATTGAATATCGTTGAATATTTTTGTCTCATTGATCGTGTTATGCGGATATTGAGACGGGATCGTGGCAGCTAATAGCTGATGCACCACCAGTCGGGAGACCCGTGGAATCAGGTTGAGGTGAGATGATTGGTGAGGTGTCTGATCTGTGTTAAGATTCTATATGATGTGTGATATTGAAATATGATATTGGTATCTGTTGATTGACATATTTTTTGATACTCGATTATTGTAATTGAGCATAATTTTTCCTCGTCATATTGTATATTTTCCTGCTTTATTTAATAATTTCAGGCTGATTTCAAAGAAAAGATCGGAATGAGATAATCAGAATATTAAATACAAGGAGATGTCGGTGTAATTGATGTTTTAATTATATTGAGAGATTTATGTATACTGACGGATTCATTTGTATTGGGAAATGACTTTGATAACTGAAATTTTATTGGGACAATTAGTGCTCTGTTATTTTTATTTGGATATTTTTATATCAATTAACGTCTCCGAAAAGAAGATAAAAATTGGGGCGTTACAGTTTAATATCAGAGTTTAGGCTTTAGATCTTACAAGGGATTTGTGGGAAATGAGTTCACTGTGGTTTCGTTGTGTTTTAAGGATTTTCGGATTCTTGGTGAATAAAGGAATTTCGAGGACGAAATTCTTTTTAGGGGGAAAGAATGTAAAATTTAGGAAAAATTTTAAACTTTTTCCAACAAAGGGCAAAATGGTAATTTTTTATTATAATATAGAACTGAAATACGCATTCTCTAGAGCTCGTATGACATAATGGACTTCGCCATTGGATTCGTATCGCAGAAATTAGTCACCCTGTCGAATTTCGTCAAATTTTGAGATAGTCGAATTTTTGCATATGGTTCGAGATGATTGGGTAGTGAATGACCTTTTAAAGGTCCCCAAAAACGAGTTTTATAAAATTTCCTTAGAATTGGATAAAATTTTAAATAAAATTAATTTGGACTTAAACCGAGATATAATGAATCGTTCTGGGACTAAAAACGGACCCAGAAGTAGTAAATATGCGATGCGGCGTGGATCGCACTTTGAGGCTAATTTTGGAAAAATTTAGAAGAATCTAGAAGCTTCTAGAATATTTTACAATATTCCTAGGTTATTCCACATTTTAGAATATTCCTAGGATATTCCCCGTTTTAGAATATAGATAGGATATTCCACATTCTAGAATAGTCCTCTAGAATATTACTAGTTGTCCTGAAGGCCTATAAGGGATTTGTTCTATAACCAAGTAGACTTGGTTATAGAATTAGGAGGAAAAGACATTGGTGACCTCATAGAGAGAAGGCAAGAGAAGTTGGAAAAAAAGAGGAAGAAAGCTGAGTTATCAAATTCAAACAATGATTTTGAGGTACGAGGTGGTATGCAATATGCTCCCATTAAATCTCTTTGCAAAGAGTATTTCTTTGATTATCCTATGATTTGTATTCCAATTTGTGCTATCGTTATTTTGGAATTTTGATTGAATATCGTTGAATATTTTTGTCTCATTGATCGTGTTATGCGGATATTGAGACAGGATCGTGGCAGCCAACAGTTGATGCATCGCCAGCCGGGAGACCCATGGAATTAGGTTGAGGTGTGATGATTGGTGAGGTGTGATGATTGATGATTGGTGAATTAAGTAATTTCGGGGGACGAAATTCTTTTATGGGGGGAAAAAATATAAAATCCGGAAAAAATTTTAAACTTTTTCCAACAAAGGGCAAAATAGTAATTTGACATTATAATACATAATTAAAATATGCATTCTCTAGAGCTCGTATGACACAACGGACTTCGTCGTTGGATATCGCAAAAACTGGTCACCATGTTGAATTTCGTCGAATTCTAAGATAATTAGATTTTTGTACGTAGTTCGAGGTGACTTGGTGGCGAATGACCTTTTAAAGTTCCCAAAAAACGAGTTTTATAAAATTTCCTTAGAATTGAATAAAATTTCAAGTAAAATTAATTTGGACTTAAACCGAGATATAATGAATCGTTTCGGGACGAAAAACGGACCCGAAAGTAGTAAATATGCGGTGCGACGTGGATCGCACTATGAGGCTAATTTTGGAACAATCTAGAAGAATCTAAAAGGTTCTAGAAGATTTTACAATATTGCTAGGATATTCCACATTTTAGAATATAACTAGAATATTCCACATTCTAGAATATTCCTCTAGAATATTCCTAGGAGTCCTGAAGGCCTATAAATAGGGGACTTGGTTCTGGAAGTAGGAGAAAAACACATTGGTGACCTCGTAGAGAGAAGGCAAGAGAAGTTGGGGAAAAAGAGGAAGAAAGCTGAGTTATCAAATTCAAACAATAATTTTGTATTCCTACGTGTGCTATCGTTATTTTGGAATTTCGATTGAATATCGTTGAATATTTTTGTCTCATTGATCATGTTATGCGGATATTGAGACAGGATCGTGGCAACCAATAGCTGATGCATCGCCAGTCGGGAGACCCGTGAAATTGGGTTGAGGTGAGGTGATTGGTGAGATATTCTATATGATGTGTGATATTGAAATATGACATTGGTATCTGTTGATTGAGATAGTTTGTGATACTCGATTATCCTTCATTGCATATCATATCTTTTTTGTTGCATTGAGGTCAATGCTTGAAACAAGTTGGGGGGGGGTGAGGTGATCCATTTGTATGATGCATCAATGGTTGTGGAAATTTTTTGTGGATAATATCAATTTTTGTGGTGAAAATTCACCTTCCACATTTTATACAGATTTTTGTTCACAATAGTGCATATTATGTGAAAATTTTGAAAATTTTTGTGAAAATATCTGAATGCTGATCTTTATTCCCTTATTAAGAGTGTTATGAGTTTGTTGATATGTTTATCTTTGCTTTGAATTCTGAATACATGAACACATTATAGAGGTTCATCCTATACTTGAGTATCACGTATGTGTTAGCTTTTAAACTCAACTTTAATGGCACCTTGAATAAGCAATTTTGACAATTTACGGATTGAGTTCACATTTTAGTGATTGGCATCAATAGTAGAGATGAGTAAGAACCAATGAGAGCTTTATTGTCAATCCTTATTGGAGGGGACTTACATTTTCTCAAGGAACAATTCTTCTAATTTCAAATTTGTTCAATAGTCTCATTATGCTTGTGTTCAATTAGGTGCATTTGTGTAGTTGATTGACTTATCTTGAAAAGCATAATGTTTCTCCATGCTTATCTAGAGGTGATCTTAGGCCATTTTTGAAATGCTTTGAACTTTAGCCTTTTTCTTGTGAAAATATTATCCCTAGTGTTGTGATTGNAGAAAACTAAAAACGAGGGTTTAAGGTTTGAAAATTTTGAAAAACCTTTCACATTTTCAATCCATCTCTTGCTTCCAAGCTTTCTCCTCTCCTCCTATAATCTTCAAAACACTTCCCCCAAACCTCAAATTTCTCACTTTCTCTTGATTAGGGTTCAATTTTGGAGTGTTTTAGCTGAAAATACTAAGTGTTCTTCAACGAACACCTAGGTCCTCACTTTTGGCCTAATTTCTCAAAACCTTTTTGATCCTTTTCAAAATCCGTTAACTCCCTTGCTATGGCACATATGAATGGGATTGCTAGGGATGTTTTTGAGCCATTGGAGAGTTTATGGTGGGTGGTCCTTACACTTCTTGGTCTTGGGGCACTGTTGTCTCTCATGGCCCACACAAAGAGGACAGGCCCGGACTCTCCTCCACCTACGGGCCCTAGCTCCTGAAAGAGAGCCAGGGAAGGCCCCTTTAGCCAAGAGAGAGAAGAGAGGAGAACTAAGATGAAACATGATGCCCGAAGGCGAAGAATTGAGGAAAAGGGGGTAACATGTGAGAGGAACGTGGACAGGATTTCCCTTGGACCTACAAATGAGGTTGTGCGAATAATTGAAGCACGAGGTTTGAGATTGTGGTTTAAGGAGGTAAAGGGGTACAACCTGGGAATGTGTCAGGAACTTTATCAAAAATTGTCAATGTTGGGTGAAGACGGGGGATGATTGAGGACCAATGTGCGAGGAAAAATATTTGAGGTGACCCTTGACACAATTGCAACGGTAATGGGATACGAGAAGCCTCCCTAACCACCACGGTCTACCCACACAACATGGATGGGGGTAGGACTCTCTTGGATTATGTGGCTCTCACCTATGAGGACTCGATCACATTTAAGGGGACGACGTTGGTCATGGGCCTCAAGCATTCGTACAGGGTTATGAACAAAGTACTTCATTACAAGTTTATGGCTGGAAAAGAACCTGAACATTGAAAAGATGGCCTTGCTCCACGCCTTCATGACTGGGGTGCCTATGGATGTGGCGTACCTGATATGGGAGGAGATAAGGGAGTTTGCCCTGGCTACAAAGTCGAAGGCAAATCTCCCCTTTGGCTGCCTCGTAACCAAGCTATGCGATCACGCCAAAGTGAAACACTACGCACATGACACTATTCTCCCCTAGAGACTGGAGCAATTGGGAAGTCCAATAGTAGCAAAAGAGCTGCCAGGACTGGGGGGAAAGAGCAAGAGCCCTAAGGCCAGAGCCGTCAGAAGTAGGGCCATCTTCTCCAGCACCTCCTACACCTACTCCTGCCCATACCATACCTCAGTGTTTGGATGCATTAGAGTCCATTATGCATGGGCTCTCATTGATGGTTACAAGGCTCTTCCAACACACATTCTTGGGTGTGCCCATCCCCGGAGAACCTCTGTCNTCCTGCCCATACCATACCTCAGTGTTTGGATGCATTAGAGTCCATTATGCATGGGCTCTCATTGATGGTTACAAGGCTCTTCCAACACACATTCTTGGGTGTGCCCATCCTCGAAGAACCTCTGCCGCAGCCTGTAGGACCCTCGACCACCACTCATGTGCCCTCCATGACTGTCGAGGTAGATGACTACGACGACGACGAGTTAGAGTCCGAGTCCAAGACCGAGGACAAAGATGCTTTTGATGAGGAGGATGATTGACGACTTTTGTATTTTCTTTTGATTTTTGGATGTACATAGCTAGGGTTACTAGAGTTGGCCAATAGAAGCATCTGTAGGTTTTGGCCATTTTGTTTTGGAACTTGAACTCGTTGCGAAGAACTTTTTGAAAATGATGAACGAAATACCACAGTTGTCTTGTTTAGTCATTGCCTAAGTGCTATTTATTTAATTGCAATGTGATTTTTGATTCTTAAGTGTTTTGATAATTACCTATATGAGATGTTTAATGTTGTTTATAGCTATTGTTTGAAATAATGTTTCCTATGGACTAGCAAAACTCAAGTTGGGGGTGTCATTAGCAGAAAACATTGCATATATTCCATGTTGTTATGCCCTCTTATACTTGCTTTTGCTGTGAAAATTTGAGAGAAATGTGTTTAATCTTAGCTTTAATGCATTTTTTTGTAAATGTAGGTGAAAAGGTGTAAATGGTTGGAGTTATACCCCCAATGAAGTGTTTAAAATCAATGAGGGGGTGGCTTAAAGGAAGGATTGGAGGGTGAAGAAACCAAGAAAATGTATTTTGGATGAAAACCTTCTTGAAGGTTTGGCTAAAAACCATCCAGAAGTTTTTGCAATTGATCTGCCGATTCACTGCTAGAAATCTTTTAGAATGTTTTATCTAATGGAATGAACCTTCTGGAAGGATTGCTTATACCTTCCAGAAGGTTTTGCTTACTGGAATACTCATTTAACTGTTCCTACAGAAACCTTCTGGAAGGTTTTGCCCAGATTGCCAGGAAAGCCTGTAACTCAAGCTCCGCCATTTGGGGGTCCCACTTACACTACTCCAACAAGTCCCCTGACATCCCTTACACATCTACACTCCCCCCCCCCACCTCTACTTGGACTTTGAAGGCCATGGGATTTATGTGGAGCAGAGAGAAAAGGCAAGGCAAGAGAGGAAGGCTAGGCTGTCCTAGCCTGCAAGATCCCATCCAATCAGCCCCCCTCTAGATGGGAAGCCTATCACACGCCTATGAAGCTCTCTATGGACGAAAATGCATGAGATTCATTATGTATTATTCAGATCATATTACATTATTGAGAGAGAAGCTCTAGGTAGAAGACATAAGCTTAAATTTTTACATTTCTTCCATCCATTTCTCTTGTAATCTCTTGTAAGACTTTTGTAAGCTTCCTTTATTGTCTTTAAGGTCATTTATTTCCAGTACATTTCAGGTTTACTTGAGTATCCTAACTTCTACCCTTAATGAATTGGAGTTTTTTACATTTCAAGCTTTAAATGGGTATTAAATGCATTTTCTATAGTTTTGTGGTTTTTTGCATTAGTTTAAGTTCCAAACTTCATTTCTATTCAATGACTCTTCATTTCATTTATATTATTGCTTTGAACATGAGTAGCTAATCTTATAGTTGGCTAATCCAAGGGAGAACTCCTCTTGGGTATGCTACTTAAACTCATTTTCTTTCCTCCTCGTAGTGTGCAATGACTCGGTTTGACTAGGTTGAGTTTAGACATAGTTATGAGTTCTCAATACACCCTAGACATTGTCATGGGGTTTGCTTGAATCTTCACCTCCATTTGGTCCTGCGCTTCCTATGAGTCAATCGAACATCTAGACACCATTGGAGGAATGTCTTGAGTTGAATTAGCATTCCCGTTGGAATGACCCCTTCGGATTAGCCAACACTTGTTTCCATTTCAAATTCTATCAAGACACAATCCCAATCCAAACTCAAACAACACAAGATTTTTACACTTTTCTCTTTTCACAAAATCACCTTCAACACGATTCACCTCCTTCCCTGAGGAGACAATCTTGGAATACGATTTTCAAGTAAAACCCGACACTCAAAAGTCTCCCTGCGCTTGGGGAGCACTTTTGTTCACACACTCACAAACATTTTATTCCACCATTATTCTGTTTCCCCATTTCCTGCATCATTCTGAGGGAGAGTGATACTCTCCTATCCCAATAAGAAATACATACACTGAGGGATGATGTCCAGAGATTAGGGAAATACAACGGGAAACATCAAGCAATATCTCAAAAGAAAGTGATTTGAATAAACTGGAATTTGGCATAATCTTATGAAAGAATATTAACACTGCATTGAAAAACATTATCAACACTCTCATTTTCTGATGAGTAAGTGGAAATAGTATATAAGCATGACTTATACAATCAAAAAGGACTTTATTAGGGTGATAACGTGGCCTAGGGTATTGGGTTTAAACAAACGACGTCAAAGGTATTCAAAAAAATATCATTTATTTATTAGTGTAGCACATCTCTCTCCCATTTTCCATTGCTTTTACATAGTGTACTTCCCATTTCTCCTTTCCATCACATATTTGCACTTTCTTGGCTATTTTCTTTATTTGCTTCTTTGCTTTTTCCTTTTTTATTTTCTTGTTGTCTCTTTCACAAATTCTTTTCTCTTTCCTTTTCTTTCTTTGAACCATAACTCCTTTCTCACTGAATCACTCAGATACTAACACAGCAAATGGGAGTGAGTCCCTTAAGAATCACCATTAACAATGTTGGTCCCTTAACAATAACCATTAGTTGGTCCATTAACAATGTTGGCAAATCAATAGTGTGTCCCATTCCAAAGGCATACAAAAAATAGTCTCTTTTAGTGTAGATTTGATTTTCTGAGACTGAGGCAACAGACTGTTCATAGTAATCAAGTTTAGTATTCTTTATTTATCAATTAAGTCTCCTTGCTTAATATACTTATTCGGCTACCCCAAACATACTTCAGNACTGAGGCAACAGACTGTTCATAGTAATCAAGTTTAGTATTTTTTATTTATCAATTAAGTCTCCTTGCTTAATATACTTATTCAGCTACCCCAAACATACTTCGGATTCCCAATCAACTCAATCCCAATGATAGTCATATCAGGCAATGCAGTGTAGGGATATTGTGGATGTCGATACCTTGGAATTGGATTCAAAAAATTAGCAATGGTGGCCAGTGTAACTTGGAACACAAATCCCCTAACATAAACTCGAAATTGCCTTGGCCCGATTTTTTTTTGCATTACTATAAAATTCTTGGATGAAGCATTCATATACAAGACCTACCAATTTCACATAGTTAAGCCAACCTCATGCTGTTAAATTTTGCCTAACCCTTATTTGTTCAAAATCTTCATATATAACAAGTCTCTCAACAAGAATAGGCTTGGAATAAAAATAACTATCATACCAAACTTGCTGATCAATATTTTCAAACCTAACAACATTGAATACATTCTGACCCTGGGGTTGTTGTGGGGCTGCTTCAAGTTATGAGGAGGCCACTTGCCTTGCTCGGCTTGACAANCTCTCAACAAGAATAGGCTTGGAATAAAAATAACTATCATACCAAACTTGCTGATCAATATTTTCAAACCTAACAACATTGAATACATTCTGACCCTGGGGTTGTTGTGGGGCTGCTTCAAGTTATGAGGAGGCCACTTGCCTTGCTCAACTTGACAAAGCTTTTGTTCTTGCTCTTGGATACATGGATTCTTGAGTTTCTTGATGAATAAACTATTTCAAGGATTTTTAATCGGTGAAAACATGTAAAATTTTATGGATAAGTGTTTAATCAGATTAGCACTCAAGAAAAATTGATGGGTGAAGTAAATCTGAGGAGAGAATATGAAAGGTTCTGCTGTTTTTTCAAATTCCGGTTGCGAGGGAGATGCTGGACTCGAACAGGAGGTTTTGTACTAGCTAGTACCATCTANGGATAAGTGTTTAATCAGATTAGCACTCAAGAAAAATTGATGGGTGAAGTAAATCTGAGGAGAGAATATGAAAGGTTTTGCTGTTTTTTCAAATTCCGGTTGCGAGGGAGATGCTGGACTCGAACAGGAGGTTTTGTACTAGCCAGTACCATCCAGACGCTATCAACACCGTCTGGACAGTGCTGATCCTCTAGAATTCCCTTGGGCTTGCAGGCTACTGATCCTCTGGAATTCCCTTCGGTTTTTTTAGCCTGCAATTACAAAAAACTCAATTTAAATTCAAATATTTACACGGTTAATTATCTAATAAACTTAAACATTCATACACATCCTAAAAATTATACACTTTGATCATAATTAGTTTTAATCAGAATCTTCCAAATCGAGGACATCAGTGAACTGATTAATCTCATGTCGCACATATCTGGAAAGCATGGGGCTTGAATAAGATGACATCTCAAGATAATCCTTACTCTGCCCATACTTAATCCAGTCAAGATGATCAAATTCTCAACCTAAAATTGGTTCAGTACATCAATTATATTCTCTTATATGCCTTAATCGTTCGCACTGTACACAACCACTGAGTCAATTTGCTCGTCTGAGTTTGGCAAATGAACTTTTTTCGCACCANGATCAAATTCTCAACCTAAAATTGGTTCAGTACATCAATTATATTCTCTTATATGCATTAATCGTTCGCACTGTACACAACCACTGAGTCAATTTGCTCGTCTGAGTTTGGCAAATGAACTTTTTTCGCACTAAGGTTTTTCTTGATTGTCAAAATTTTCTAATTTTCTAACAACCTTTGTTTGTAATATGATCAAAGAATGTATATCTTTTGGAAAAGTACGCAGCATGCCCAAANAAGGTTTTTCTTGATTGTCAAAATTTTCTAATTTTCTAACAACCTTTGTTTGTAATATGATCAAAGAATGTATATCTTTTGGAAAAGTACGCAGCATGCCCAAACTAAACCAAAAAAATTTTCCATCCATGTTTGAAATTTTTTGAAGAGGACTCACTATCAAGTTCTTTAACGTATGCCAGTCGCAAAGACAAGTATGGATTGTTCCCTCCCCCAACCTAAATTTAACAGTGTCCTCAATGTATGACATTATAATGTAATATGATAGAAAAATCTCAAATAAGATCTGGAAAATAAACATCAAATAGTTAGTACTGCTATTTACAATCAAACACTTATAAGGACTTTTCAAGGCACATATACTGGTTCCAATAACTGAATGGAATTCACATTTTGAACAAACCCATCATGATATGGCTTAAGCCTTTGACCATTCACTTTGAAAATATTTCCAATTAATGGATTCTCAACTTCGATTGGCCCATTTTCAAAAACTTGTTTAACAATATAGGGGTCTGTCCATCTTAATCTTAACTTTCTAGGAAATNTGGATTCTCAACTTCGATTGGCCCATGTTCAAAAACTTGTTTAACAATATAGGGGTCTGTCCATCTTAATCTTAACTTTCTAGGAAATAGGTAGAGCCTTGAATTATATAACAGGACTTTTTGAGAGGGCCCTAGGACTTCCGCACAATATTCTTATCATGAAAAATTTTCATTCTAGACTTGGCAATCTTTGCATTTTCATATTGCTNATAGGTAGAGCCTTGAATTATATAACAGGACTTTTTGAGAGGGCCCTAGGACTTCCACACAATATTCTTATCATGAAAAATTTTCATTCTAGACTTGGCAATCTTTGCATTTTCATATTGTTTCATTTCTCAGTTCTTCCAATTCATTAATCTGAATTTTGTGGGATGCACTTGCTTTGTCAATATCAAAATTCATCATTTTGATTGCCCTGTATGCTCGATGTTCTAATTCCACAGGCAAGTGACATGATTTACCATAAACTAGCCGATAAAGAGACATTCCCAAAATAGTTTTGTATGCAGTTCGGTAAGCTCAAAGTGCATCAGTCAGTCTCAAAGGCCTATCCTTGCGGTCTAGATTTACTGTTTTTTTCAAAAATATATTTTATCTCTCAGTTGACCAATTTAGCTTGTCCACTTATCTGGAAATGATAAGGGGCATATATTTTGTGAGAAATTAAATATTTTTTCATTAGGTTTTCAAAAACTTTATTACCAAAATGTGTTCCCCCATCGCCTATAATGGCTCAAGGAATTCCAAATCTAGACAAAATATTTTCTTTTAAAAATCTAATTATCCTGTAGTGATCATTGTTTTGACAAGGAATTATCTTTACTCATTTGGAAACACAATCAACGACAACCAAAATGTACAGATATCCAAAGGATGGGGGAAACAGTCCCATGAAGTTGATGCCCCAACAATCAAAAATTCAATGACTAAAATAAGGTTCAAAGGCATCATGTTTCTTTTTGAAATATTCCCCATTCTTTGAGATATGTTGCAATTTAGACAAAAAACATGTACATCTTTAAAAAGAGTGGGCCAGTAAAATCCACCTACAAAATTTTAGCAACATTTTTCTTTGAAAAAAAATGCCCTCCACATGCTTCAGAATGACAAAATGAAATGACCTGACTGATTTCATGATTGGGTACACAACACCTTATTATTTAATCTTTTNGCTTCAGAATGACAAAATGAAATGACCTGACTGATTTCATGATTGGGTACACAACACCTTATTATTTAATCTTTTACAATACTTAAACACATAAGGATATTCCCAAAATAAATTGTATACCTCTCTTAAAATATTTTTTTGTCAATCCAGGTATAATCAAAAGGAATAATACATGTGGCTAAATAATTGGCTATATCTACATACCATGTGCTTGATCATTTTCCCTAATCTCTAAACTTGAACCCAAATTATGTGTATATAGCTTATAGAAATTGGTGAGTGTCATTCTCCCTCAGGTTCAATGCAGGAAATGAGGAAAATCGTGTGGATGAACAAAAACGTGTGTTTGAAAGTGCTCCCCAAGCGTAGAAATACTTGAAATGTCTTGTTTTACTTGGAATGGGTATTCCAAGGTCGTCTCCTCAAGGAAGAAAAGGTCAAATGGTTTTAAAGGGTGATTTATAAAGAAATGAAAATTGAAAAATCTTGTGAATTGTGTTTTGGTGAGTTGTGTTTTGAGAAAAATGCAAGAAAGCAAGGTTGGCTAATCCATAGAGGTAATTCCAATGGGAATGTCAAATCGACTCAATTCATTCAACCAATGGTGTCATGGTGTTTGATTGATTCATAGGAAGTGAGGGACTAATGTGTTGGACAAAAGCATACCCCATGACAAGTCTACGGTGTATCAAGAGCCCACAACCACGTCCGCACTCAACATAGTCAAACCAAACACTTTACACTACGAGGAAGAATGAAAGAGAATCGATTTCACATACCCAAGAGGAAATTTCCCTTGGATTAGCCAACTAAAAGTCTAGCTGTGACGCCCCAAAAACTGGGGATCCTTTGTCAACCCGTTGATCAACCTATCAACCCGCAAAATACCCGTGGATACGGTGTCACTTGATATCATGTCATTATGCCCCATTTATTGGGATCCATAATTTAACAAAATTTGGGCAGTCTCCTTTGTACAGGGAGCTCTACCCAAAACATAACATATGCAATCATACAACATTTAATCACATGACCCATCCGAGGTCCAATATACATCAATTCATACTCCCACATCCTAAATTTATGCATCAAACATAGTTAATAAAAGTTCAGTTATAATCATTTTCATAGATTTACATGTCCAAAATCGATTTCATAGAAGTTTTAGAAAACAAGGTTTAAAAGCCACAAGTCAGCTTTTCTTCATCCTTGAGGCCCCCCAAATACAAGCCGTCCACCGGTGCATAACTCATACCTGAAATGGTTTCCTATAAAGGGTGAGCCATGCTCAATAGGGTATCTCCTAAAAAGAATACTCTCCAACCTAAGTGCATATGAAATGTTCACATGCAACATTCAACAAGCCACAAAGCATTCCAATCAGGAATATGTAACTCAATGTTGGAATTCACTATATCATGCCATGAAATGAGAAGAGACTTACTCATGCAACTCAACTCGAGCCATTCACCGACTCCAATAACATGTGTCATGCCAATGTGTACGAATCTATCATTTATGTTGCACATCAAATGACCATTATAAATCTTGGTCTTTCTTGGGGTGGTTATTCATGGACTTACACCAAGGGTTATCCAACCCACACGAAATTCATAGGCTTCCACCAAGGGTTCTGCGTACACCCACACACTTTATGGGCTGAACCAAGAGAGTGCGTAGCCCAATCACTGGGTCTTGCACCCGAGGGAATTTTCTATCCCTTCTTGCTAACCCCGACCCTATTTTCAATGCAAATCATGTGACTCAGTCAAACCTTGGCCCAACTATCCCGAGCCTATGAATCATTCAACAATAATGGTGTTTGATCAACTATGCACACACACCCACACTCATGCCTCATGCCCATGAATGTGTTGCCTCCATGCAAACGCAATGTAATATGTAATCGCAACACCAATATCATGTCCAATATGTACGAGTGTCATATGAACAATTTAACCACATATCTATATATTCCATGAAAATTTATATCAAAAACATATAATTACATAATTCATCACAATGTCAATATATCAACATATCAACAACAATGCCCAAACAAGGTATCACATAATCTCATGCAATAAACACACTTTATTTAATATAGGCATTTTATCAAACACCTTCAAGGCACCAAATCATGTAATCACATAAAATGCCCAAATGCATCATATAACTCAAAAAAAATTAGCTTTAGTAATTTTCACATACACAATTATCAAAACTTCCAAGAAATCACAAACTAGCAATTTCTAATTACCAATTCATACTAGAATTGAATTTACCCATTTTCATTAAATCAACTACAATAGGCAAGTGTTAAAATACACATAATAAACCGCCCATTTCATATATTGATCCTAAGTGGGAAATAAACCTACCTCTTAAAGTGTAATACAATCGTAGAAGGCACCAAGAACACAACTCAAGCTCTAATCCAAGCTTCCCCCAAAATCTCATTTTTGAAACATCGGTGAAATCTTTCATTTTTGGTATGGTTGTGTAGCCCTCATCATGTAGATATACTTTAATACTTGGCCCGAAAAATTCCGACCGACGGAACTCCGTAGATCATAGAGAGAAGTCTTAAAATCTTTCTTTTTTCTCTCTTTTCAGTCTCTTCCTCTTCCAATGTTAAAACCACTGGAATCCAACAGAGAGTTGTCTAAAAAAATTAGATTTTTGTTCATATTTATACCCTTTAACGCTTGGTCCACATCGCACCACACGTTCCCTATTCTCGGGTCCATTTTCACCCTGAAACGATTAAATTTCATCCCAATTTAAAGTCAAGATATTTTTATATGAAATTTATTTAAATTATAATAAAATTTTAGAAATTATAAACCCTGTCGCATCGAAAAATGCAAAAAACCTGACTATATTGGAATTCGACGAACATTATCTAGGTAACTAGATTTTGTAAGATGAATCCAATAGTGAGGTTTGTTTCTTCATCGGAGCTCTAGAAAAATACGAGTTTTCAACCCGCACCGAAGTGGTAAATTACCGTTTTACCCTTTTTCATAAAAATTTTAAATTTTTTCGAGTTTTACACTAGCTATTCATAGTAAAGACAAGAACAAACATAATGTAAAGAAACATGGTAGTGAAATAAAACATGAAACTTTTATTGATGCAAGAAATGGATTAAATTACAAGAGCAAAGTCATTCATACCCAAAATACAAAGCTTGAAGATAAAATACCCAAATGTAGAAATGGAAATACAAGAACACTTAGCTAAGTTTGATTAAAACTTGAACAAAAGAGTTTAGAGTGAAAGAGGAAAAGATTACAAGTAAAATAAAGCTTACTACAATGAAAATGGTGAAGGAAAATGCAAAAACCCAACTTCTCTCTAAAACTTCATCTTCAACCTTGGAGCTTCTCTCTCTAAAAGTATGTAAAAATAGAATAATGGTGTAAGACCCTCAATTTTCGTCCATCCTCTCTCCCTTAGCATGTGTGAACTGATTTGGAATGATTGGAGAGAGGTTGTCTACTTGAACAAACAATTTTAGTCCAAGCATGCTCCTCCCATGCTTTTCCACCACCCCTCTTCTCTCTCTTGCTCTTCCCTTCTCTCTTACTTCAAATCTGACTTTAGGAGTTAGAAGAGTATTATGGGGTGTCAAACATGTCAGGGTATGGCTTGGAGGACAAGAGGTGGGCCCACAAAGTAGGTGGAGTCGTGTGAAATTGTGTATGGCAGCTCTGCGCAAAACCTACCAGTAGAACATAGAAAACCTACTGATAGGTTTTTTTAAGTAAGCTTTTCTACCGGTAAATTTTTTCATGGCAGAAGTAGAAGATTTCCAATAGCATTTTCTTCTGGTAGGTATTAAGTCTTCTACAAATATGTTTTGAATGACCTCTACCGATAGGTCTTGGTTGCCTTCTACCAGTAAGTTTTGTTGTGCTTTGGGATTTCCTTGGTTCCTTGAGGTCCCGAGCCATCCATTAGGCTGTCCCGTCTTCCCTATTAACTTTGAGCACTTGATGGGATACTTTATACATGACCTTACCTGTTCTTTACCTACAATCACATAAATCTCAATTAATTGTAAATTTGAAACCATTTCTCCCAATTTTCACCATAAAACAAGCAGAATGGGGCAATAGAGATGCATGATGTGCAATATTCTATATTCATCACCATGGTACTTCTATTACTGTAAATAGTTGCTTATCTAGAAATATTTCTTTGATTGGTTTTGGTTATTCCCTTATGTCATAATTCAACCTTAACAAATGATCAGCTACCCCATTTTTAACTCCTTTCTTGTCCTTGATGATAAGATCGAATTCTTGAAGCAACAATATCCATCGTAGGAGACGTGGTTTAACATCTTTCTTAGTGAACAAGTATTTCAAGGATGCATGATCAGTAAACACAATAATTGAGGATCCAACCAAATATGAGCGAAATATATCTAAAGCAAATACAACACCATGCAATTATTTTTATGTGGTAGATTAATTCATCTGTGTATCATTCAAATTTTTTCTTGCAGAATAAATCACATTGGATTTTTTATCTTTTCTTTGACCTAAAACTGCTCCTACTGCATAGTCACTAGAATCACACATTAATTCAAAAGGTAAAAACCAGTCAGGAGGTTGCATAATTGGTGCAAAAATAAGAATGCTTTCAAGTTATCAAATGCTAATTGGCATGCATCATTCCAATCAAATAGTAAATCTTGACATAAAAGACTACACTTAGGTCTGGATATCAAACTGAAATCCTTAATGAATCTTCTATAGAATCCTATATGACCTAGAAAGAATCGAACATCATTCATAGTCTTAGGTGGAGGGAGATTGGCTATTAAATTGATTTTGGACTCACCAACTTCAATTTCCTCCGCTAAAACTACATGTCCTAAAACAATGCTCTGTGTGACCATGAAATGACACTTTTTTCAATTCAAAACAAGATTTGTTTCCTCACATCGAGTAAGGACTTTTTCAAGATTCTCTAAACATAATACAAATGAATCACCATATACCAAAAAATCATACATGAAGACTTCCAAAACCGCTCCACTATATCACTAAAAATGCTTAACATACAACGCTGAAAAGTGGCTGAAGCATTATACAATCCAAAAGGCATTCTTTTATAAGCAAAAAGTGCCAAAAATACATGTAAAAGTGGTTTTCTCTTGATCATCAATTGCTAATTTAATTTGGTTATAATATGCATGACCGACTATTCTTTCTAAGACTTGATCTAGAAAAGGTTAGGAAAAATGATCTTTTCTGGTGAGAGAATTCAACTTTTGATAGTCAATACTCATATGCCAATTAGTGATTGTAAGCATAGAGACTAATTCATTTTCTTGGTTTTTCACGATCGTGACACTAGACTTTTTAGGCACTACCTGTGTTGGGCTAACCCATTTACTATTAGATATAGGATATATAATATCAACGTCTAATAGCTTAAGTACTTCATCCCGAACTCTTTCTTTCAAATGTGGGCTTAACCTTCTTTGCATTTGTCGGGATGGTTTGGAATCTTCCTCTAAGTATATCCAATGAGTAAAAAAAAGAGGACTTATACCCTTTATATCTGCTATTGTCCAACCAATAGCACTTTGATGATTTTTTATAACTTCTATCAATTTTTTTTCTTGGACTTCTGACAACTTTGAAGATATTATCACTGGATGAATTTCATCCTCCCCCAAGAAGACATATTTCAAGTCAGCCGAAAAAGGTTTCAACTCTGANCTGGATGAATTTCATCCTCCCCCAAGAAGACATATTTCAAGTCAGCCGAAAAAGGTTTCAACTCTGATTTGATAACTACAATACTGGGATCTATAACCTTAGTTTTAGAAGGCAATAATTCTTTAATTCTAGGACTCCACATTTCAATAGATGACATATCTACAGACTCATTATTTTGCACAGACTCTAATGCATGTGACTCTTTCTTTGTACAAGCATTTTCAAACAAGTTTTGAGTTAAGGACTCAATGCAATTTACTTCATGCAGTTCTTCTTCCTCTCTAGGTTGTTTTACAATGTCGAACACATTCAATTCCAAAGTAATATTTCCAAATGAAAGTTTCATGATTCCATTCCTACAATTAATCAATGCATTTGATATAGCTAGGAATGGTCGACCTAAAATGAAAGGAATTTGTGAGAGACATGCAAGACTAGTTATGTATCCGACAATAAAATCCACTGGGAAATAAAACTTATCAACTTAAACAAGTACATCCTCCACAATTCCACATAGAATTGTCACTAAATGATCTGCCAGCTGCAACGTGACATTGATGGGATTTAATTCACCCAACCCTAACTGCTCATACACATCATATGGAAGTAGATTAATACTAGCTCCAAGATCAACCAGAGCTTGCTCAATCTGGAAGTTTCCCATTATGCATGAAACTGTAGGACTCATAGGATCTTTGTACTTAAGAAGGGCCTTGTGCTGAATGATAACACTAGTCTATTCAGTTAAGAATGCTCTTTTCTGTACATTGATCCTTCTTTTCACTGTAGAAAGGTCTTTTAGAAACTTGGCATAGGATGAGACTTGCTTGATTGCATCCAACAAGAAGATTTTAATCTTTACTTGCTTAAACAAGTCAAAGATTTCAAAATGATTTTTAAATGGCTGAGGCTTCTTGACCCTTTGAGGCAAAGGTAAAGGAACAGGACTTCAATTTTCTTTTTCATTTTTCAACTATATTTCCTTTCCAATCACAGATTGAATTAGTATTGGCTCTAGAGTTTTCACTTTAATGGTCTAGTCAATCACCTTACCACTTCTCAGTGTGGTAATTGCTTGGACTTGGCCATGGGAGTGTGCAGAAGACATGACATTAGTCTAGTTTTGACCCTATGGAAGTTTAGGTTGAGATGGAAATTTTCCCTTCTATTCTGTGTTCAAAGACTAGGTCAATTTGGCTAAATGACTCTTAATACCCTCAATACTCTGTGAAGTTTGAGTTTTAAAATCATTAAATGCATGAGCGGTTTGAGTGTTGAAACCCATTTGACTCTAAATGAACTGGTTCATGGTGTCCTCTAAACTCCTCTTATGTGGGGGTTGGTTTGGGGTTGTGATGAAGGTGAACCATGTGGCTGACGTACAGGCTGTGTGTTTTTCCAACTAAAATTCGAGTGACTCCACCACCCTGGGTTATTGGTTTCAGAATAGGGATCGGAATAAGGCTTGTTAAAATTTGAAATGACATTGGCTTGTTCCATGAAGACTTGTTTGAATGCTGGAATGGTAGACATTTGCCCGTGGGATGTCCTAACAATGCACAAATTCCACATGACTACTCAGTGGGAGACACAATATAAACTTTCTTGATTTTTTTCATTTCTAGAACTTCAAGCTATCGGGACCAGGTTGTCATCCTAAACCTTAGGTCATCCTATTATTTTAACACGTATTTCCCTCTTTGGGATGAAGATGACTTGTTTTCGATAATATTTGGTGAGGGCAAGTCCCACATTTGGGAGCTCTCAAAAATGGTGTCAAAAAACTCGAATGTCTCATTGGAACTCTTACCCATGAATTCTCCCTAAGCCATCATTTCAACAAATTGGTGTAGTGAAGATGGGTTGGTATCATAGAAGAAACCAACTAAAGTCCAACTTTCAAATGCATGATGTGGGCAAGTTTGGAGAATATCCTTAATTCTCTCACAACTTTGATAAAAAGTTTCTCCTTCTTTCACAAAAAAAATCATGATTTGATGCCTTAATGCATTAGTGTGATGCACAGGAAAAAACTTCTTGAAAAATTTGATTTGCAAAACTTGCCAACTTGGAATAGATTAAATTTTAAAGGATTTATCTACTGTTTAGCCTTATCCTTCAACGAAAAAAGAAAAAAGTTTCAACTGGGCCATTTCGGGATTCTCTTACAAAACACCCATACTTTCTCAATTTCTTTCATATGCAAATATGGGTTTTTAGACTCAAGACCATGAAATTAAGGTATAAGTTGTATTGTCCCTACCTTAATGTTGAAACTTGGAGCATTAGTGGGAAAAGCAAACATGACGGGACACTAGTGCACGTGGGATGCAAGTATTCTCTTAAAGGTCGGACGTTCTGAACTACTTTTTGTTCCCTTTGATTATTACTAGTCATGCTTACCTCAAAAGAGTCGGAAGATGCTTGTGACTATGACAATGATGAAGATAAAGGACTAAATTGATTTGCAGACCCTACTGATGACTTATCAGACATAAACAATGAAAATACAAAAAATAGTATATACACATATAATACAAACCAGACAACTTCCCTATTTGTTTTGAAATCACTATAACTTCCTGGCAACTGCGTGAAAAAGCTTGATCTGACCTTAATTATGTTATACACCCAAGTATAAGTGGTCAAATTATAATATTTCTTGGTTAAGTCCGAGGTCGAACCCACATGGAGCTAATTGTTGGTATTCCAAATAGAAATGGTAAAATTGTCGTGTGTGTAATGTGCAACAAAACAACTTGTGGTGTGAGCTTAGAATTATCAAATAAATAATTAACCAAAACTTGGAAAAATACCAATAAAAAGGTACTCTTTAGTGCGAGGATCCAACATGCTTTATACTATTTATTTATGAAAATGTCACCTTACAACAATTAACTTCCATTTCACTGGAAAGCTAACCACTAGGTTTGATGTATAACTAAACCATATCACAACAACTGATTAGGTTAGTCGGAAGGTCTATGCACCATGCATTAATCAAATAACCTTAGTAAACTCAAAGGTGAACCATTCAAAAGGTTTAATCTAGCTATTTAATCGGCAGGTTGATGATTCAATGATGACAGAGTTCCAATTTATGCATTAAATTAAAAGCATTGGCTATGGCGAGATTTAACCCATCAATAACCAATTTCCCAATTGTTATATGAAGTCCCACAATGTGCATCACCGTATCATAAATGAAGTACGTAATAATAATAGATAGAATGATATATATCAATAGGCATTGCTCGGTGTTCATAACTATAAACATATTATAAATGTAACCATCCATCAATTACAGGAGGTATAAACATTAACGCATAAATAAAACGTCGACATTTTCATAACTTAAATAGTATTGCACATGTTTTCACCCTTCACCGAAAAATATAAATGGACTACTCATGACTCATTGCTATAGACGAGCAAACGAAGTGAGGGAAACAAAATATAACATGTCCTTTCCCAGGGAATAGTTGAAACACTACCATTCTTATTATAAGCTAGGGCACAAAAAGTTGGAAAGGTTCAACCTTCCAAGTAGAAAGGATAAATAGAAATGTAGAAGTAGAGAATATTCTGGCTAAGAGTGATTAGGGCAGGACTCCGATGATTTTCTAACTAGAACACTCACTGAAGTCTCCTTTTCTCTCTTTCTTCCCTCATTTCTCTCCTCTCTTGCACTAGACTAAGCTTTCATGACCTCCCTACAAAATAAGTTAAGGAGGGCTATTTATAGGCACTAATAGAGGTCTTTAAGGCAGCAGACACCCAACCCATCCAATCATCTCATTTAGTTGCTAAATTGGACCAATGGGAGATGAGAGAGACTTGAGGCGGTTGGAGCACCATCCGAACGCCATCACCACCGTCCGAACGGTAGCATTTCTTTGGATTTGTAGCCTTGGAAGCCTCCTTCTCTAAGTTGTTGACTTGATAATTACACTTGCCTCCTCTTTTTTATCCTTTACACTTTGATCCTCCTAAATTTCCATATTTTCTCCTGAAATCCTACAAAATGTACAAATTACGCATTAACCCTAATTCTTTATAACTTAGTCATTCTAACTTAATTCATCCACACAATGAACCTTAAAACCTAATTCATTTACACATTATTTAGGGTTAATTACTAGTTAGATGAAGAAATAGAGTCATGATGAACTATGCCTTCAACCACATGTTGTTACACAAAATGATAGTCAATCTCAATATGCTTGGTGCGATCATGGAAAACATCATTGTAGTAGCACTAGAATGAAATACACCTAAATCTTCTAAGAGCTAACAAAACCAAAGAAGCTCATGTTTAGTGTCATCAAGAGCACGATAATCTGCCTCTATACTAGATTAGGAGATAACAAACTATTTCTCATTGTGCCAAGAGATGAGAGATTCTCTTAGAAATAAATAGTAACTAGTGATAGAATGACAATCAGTAGGATCTCTTGCCTAGTTAGCATCATAATAGGCGTGTAGCTCAAGAGATAAGTCATTAGAGTAATGAAGACCATGAAACATAGTACCCTTAATATATCATAGAATATGAATGACAATAGCATAATGAGTATAGTGAGGGGCAATAAAAAATTGGTTGACAAGATGAACAACATAGGCTATATTTGGGGCGAGTAACAGTGAGATACACAAGATTGCCTACCAATTGGCGATAAAGAGTGGCATCAGGAAGAGGTATGCCATCCAAGGCAATAAGTCAAGCATTCCACTCTAATGGGGCAGGTACAGTATTGCAATTTGTGAGTCCAACATGAGAAAGAAGATCAGAGGCATACTTATACAAAAAGAGATAATACCCACTAGAGTTAGACAAGATCTCAAGGCCCAAGAAGTAGCTGAGAGAACAGAGATCCTTAATCTCAAAGTGTGTGTTGAGAAAATATTTGAGATCAAAAATACCATATATATATCCCCAATGATAATCATATCATCCACACAAAGAAGAATTAGAATAGAGCCACGCTCAGGTTTATGAACAAGGAGAGCCGAGTTACAAGGTCTGAAAAAGAAATGAAAATCTCCAATAGTAGTACTAAACTTCACAAACCAAGTTGTAAGGACTTGGTTGAGGCTATAGAGTGCATGATGGAGTCAACAAACTAGATATGGTGAATGAGGAGGCTGCATGTAAACTCCCTCAATAATTTCACCATTGAGAAATGCATTTTTTAGATCCATTTGATATAATTTCCACAAGAAAGTGGCAGCAAAAACTAGTAGGCCTCGAACTGAAGTGAGACGAGCAATAGGAGCAAAAGTCTCCTCATAATCAAACCCATACTCATGTGTAAAACCCTTAGACACTAGACGAGCCTTGTAATGCTCAATAGAACAATCAAAGCTTGTCTTGATCTTATAAACCCATTTATAGCCAATAGCTATTTTGCTAGGAGGAAGATCAACCAAATCCCAAGTATATGTGTTAGCTAGTGCCCTTAACTCTTTTGTCATTGCTTGCTGCCAATGAGGGTTAGCGCTAGCCTCATGATATGAATGAGGCTCGTGCTAAGAGAATAGTGGAGAAATAGTGATAATCATGAAAATGAATAAAAGTGTTCCTTACCCGATGGAATGACGTTGCTGATGGGCAGTAGAATGAGTATCCTAATCCATAAGAGTTCATTACATGTCCTCTTAATAAAATTTAGAAGTTCAATTCAAATTACACAATTGTTTTTCAAAAATATAATTTTAAGCCACATTTCGGCTTCTTCTCAACAAGGGCCCAAGTGAGGGTCATCCACCGGTGCTTTTCCCGCACCTGAAATATTGTTCCCATAAAGGGTGAGTCATGCTCAATAGGGTACCTCCTAAAGAGGTTACTCCCCAACCAAGATGCATATGAAATNGAAAATATTGTTCTCATAAAGGGTGAGTCATGCTCAATAGGGTACCTCCTAAAGAGGTTACTCCTCAACCAAGATGCATATGAAATGTTCGCATGAAATTCGACAATCAAACAACAATCCATCCAAGAATGTGAAATTCATAATGGATTCTACAATGCCATGCCATGTCATGAGATAGTACTCACACATGCAATTCAACCAGAGCCCTCATGACACATACAATGGCATGCATATGCATCCGGGTATTCCAAGCCCCCACCATTGATATTGCACATCTGATGACTATTATTAGCCATTTCGATGAGGGTCAAAAACCTAAAAAATTTTAGAATTCGAATGATGAAATGGACCTTACCATTAGATTCATATCACAAAATCTAGTTACTCAGTCAATTTTTGTCAAATTTCAATACATTCAAATTTTTTGCGTTTTCCAAGGCGGTCCGATGTCACACAGCTAAAATAAACTTGGTCACAATTTTTTGTGAAACTCAGGAAATAATTTAAATTTAATTCAATAAAAATGTACTGAACTTAAAATCGGATGAGATTTAATTGATTTGGATAAAATCGGATCAGAAAAAGACGGGACATATTGCTCAATGAGAGCCAAGCATTGAAGGGTATAAATAGGGGAGAAAAATCAAATTTTCTCCCCATTATCTTCAACATTTCTAGAAAGAGAAAGAATAAAAGAAAAAGATACAAAACCCAAACCCCTCTACATCTTCTACCTAAAATCTATGACGATCCAACCGTTGGATCTCTTCTTTGGGCCAAGAACAAAAGTTGTTCTATGCGATGAAAGCTACAAAACCATTCCAAAGATCATGAGTTTTTCCACAATCTCAAAGATATGATTTTCTAGATCAATCTTTGAGGACTTGATTTAGGATCATTGGAGTTCTTCTACGCGAATATACACTACAAGTGGTACGGTTCTTTTCCTAACTAGGTTTATTTCCAACCTTGGGTTGAAATATAAAATGGGTAGGGTGTTAGAGATGTATTCTCATGTACAAGACATACCTAGTGGAGTTGAAATGTGGAAAATGAGTACACGAAAATGCTAAAATCAATTCTTGTATGATTTGGAATGATGAAATTACTTGGCTTTGAATTTCATGAAGAATGTGTTGTTTGGGCATGCGGTGTTTACATTTGTACCTTGAAGGTGTTTGATAAAATTCCTATTGATGATTAAGTGTGTTATTTGAATGGAAAATGCCCTAACATGCTTAGGGGAATTGGAAAATTTTATTATATGCTTTATGATATAATTGACATTTGAGAAATTGGGAATGTTTGTTAAAATTGCACATATTTATAATNCAATATGCTTGGTGCGATCATGGAAAACATCATTGTAGTAGCACTAGAATGAAATACACCTAAATCTTCTAAGAGCTAACAAAACCAAAGAAGCTCATGTTTAGTGTCATCAAGAGCACGATAATCTGCCTCTATACTAGATTAGGAGATAACAAACTATTTCTCATTGTGCCAAGAGATGAGAGATTCTCTTAGAAATAAATAGTAACTAGTGATAGAATGACAATCAGTAGGATCTCTTGCCTAGTTAGCATCATAATAGGCGTGTAGCTCAAGAGATAAGTCATTAGAGTAATGAAGACCATGAAACATAGTACCCTTAATATATCATAGAATATGAATAACAATAGCATAATGAGTATAGTGAGGGGCAATAAAAAATTGGTTGACAAGATGAACAACATAGGCTATATTTGGGGCGAGTAACAGTGAGATACACAAGATTGCCTACCAATTGGCGATAAAGAGTGGCATCAGGAAGAGGTATGCCATCCAAGGCAATAAGTCAAGCATTCCACTCTAATGGGGCAGGTACAGTATTGCAATTTGTGAGTCCAACATGAGAAAGAAGATCAGAGGCATACTTATACAAAAAGAGATAATACCCACTAGAGTTAGACAAGATCTCAAGGCCCAAGAAGTAGCTGAGAGAACAGAGATCCTTAATCTCAAAGTGTGTGTTGAGAAAATATTTGAGATCAAAAATACCATATATATATCCCCAATGATAATCATATCATCCACACAAAGAAGAATTAGAATAGAGCCACGCTCAGGTTTATGAACAAGGAGAGCCGAGTTACAAGGTCTGAAAAAGAAATGAAAATCTCCAATAGTAGTACTAAACTTCACAAACCAAGTTGTAAGGACTTGGTTGAGGCTATAGAGTGCATGATGGAGTCAACAAACTAGATATGGTGAATGAGGAGGCTGCATGTAAACTCCCTCAATAATTTCACCATTGAGAAATGCATTTTTTAGATCCATTTGATATAATTTCCACAAGAAAGTGGCAGCAAAAACTAGTAGGCCTCGAACTGAAGTGAGACGAGCAATAGGAGCAAAAGTCTCCTCATAATCAAACCCATACTCATGTGTAAAACCCTTAGACACTAGACGAGCCTTGTAATGCTCAATAGAACAATCAAAGCTTGTCTTGATCTTATAAACCCATTTATAGCCAATAGCTATTTTGCTAGGAGGAAGATCAACTAAATCCCAAGTATATGTGTTAGCTAGTGCCCTTAACTCTTTTGTCATTGCTTGCTGCCAATGAGGGTTAGTGCTAGCCTCATGATAAGAATGAGGCTCATGCTAAGAGAATAGTGGAGAAATAGTGATAATCATGAAAATGAATAAAAGTGTTCCTTACCCGATGGAATGACGTTGCTGATGGGCAGTAGAATGAGTATCCTAATCCATAAGAGTTCATTACATGTCCTCTTAATAAAATTTAGAAGTTCAATTCAAATTACACAATTGTTTTTCAAAAATATAATTTAAAGCCACATTTCGGCTTCTTCTCAACAAGGGCCCAAGTGAGGGTCATCCACCGGTGCTTTTCCCGCACCGAAAATATTGTTCTCATAAAGGGTGAGTCATGCTCAATAGGGTACCTCCTAAAGAGGTTACTCCTCAACCAAGATGCATATGAAATGTTCGCATGAAATTCGACAATCAAACAACAATCCATCCAAGAATGTGAAATTCATAATGGATTCTACAATGCCATGCCATGTCATGAGATAGTACTCACACATGCAATTCAACCCGAGCCCTCATGACACATACAATGGCATGCATATGCATCCGGGTATTCCAAGCCCCCACCATTGATATTGCACATCTGATGACTATTATTAGCCATTTCGATGAGGGTCAAAAACCTAAAAAATTTTAGAATTCGAATGATGAAATGGACCTTACCATTAGATTCATATCACAAAATCTAGTTACTCAGTCAATTTTTGTCAAATTTCAATACATTCAAATTTTTTGCGTTTTCCAAGGCGGTCCGATGTCACACAGCTAAAATAAACTTGGTCACAATTTTTTGTGAAACTCAGGAAATAATTTAAATTTAATTCAATAAAAATGTACTGAAACTTAAAATCGGATGAGATTTAATTGATTTGGATAAAATCGGATCAGAAAAAGACGGGACATATTTCTCAATGAGAGCCAAGCATTGAAGGGTATAAATAGGGGAGAAAAATCAAATTTTCTCCCCATTACCTTCAACATTTCTAGAAAGAGAAAGAATAAAAGAAAAAGATACAAAACCCAAACCCCTCTACATCTTCTACCTAAAATCTACGACGATCCAACTATTGGATCTCTTCTTTGGGCCAAGAACAAAAGTTGTTCTATGCGATGAAAGCTACAAAACCATTCCAAAGATCATGAGTTTTTCCACAATCTCAAAGATATGATTTTCTAGATCAATCTTTGAGGACTTGATTTAGGATCATTGGAGTTCTTCTACGCGAATATACACTACAAGTGGTACGGTTCTTTTCCTAACTAGGTTTATTTCCAACCTTGGGTTGAAATATAAAATGGGTAGGGTGTTAGAGATGTATTCTCATGTACAAGACATACCTAGTGGAGTTGAAATGTGGAAAATGAGTACACGAAAATGCTAAAATCAATTCTTGTATGATTTGGAATGATGAAATTACTTGGCTTTGAATTTCATGAAGAATGTGTTGTTTGGGCATGCGGTGTTTACATTTGTACCTTGAAGGTGTTTGATAAAATTCCTATTGATGATTAAGTGTGTTATTTGAATGGAAAATGCCCTAACATGCTTAGGGGAATTGGAAAATTTTATTATATGCTTTATGATATAATTGACATTTGAGAAATTGGGAATGTTTGTTAAAATTGCACATATTTATAATATGCTCATGATATATGAACATGATATTGTTATTACAATTGTACATTGCATTTGCATATGTATGGGTAGCATTGCATTCTTGAGAATTTGATATGAGTGTGGTTGTGTGTGCATAGTTTTGATCAAACACCATCCTTGGTGGTTTGATACATAGACACAGGTATCTAAGCCTACTGAAATTTTGGTACTGGCACCCACACTAATTGGTATCAGTACCTCTGTTTTTCTCATTTTTGACCATGATCCACTTCGAATTTGAACAAGTACAAAACATAAAAGTTATAAATCTGGATGTCCTTTGTCTTGTGCCAAAGTTTTAGCTCAAGTCCCACATATGATTTTTCCACACATCCCCTAACATATTCTGCATATATACATGCCTCCAACACCCTAAAGTCAGCTTGGTAAGATGGAGGATGGGAAAGGAAGAAAGAGAAGGAGGGAGGCATGGTGGGTGCAAGCTATGCTTGTCCTAGCCTGTCTAAGCCATCATCTCACCTCCCATTGATGGGAGGCCTGCACACACAGACATAAGGAGCCCTATGGACGAAAAGGCAGAGGTCTTACACCATTTATTCAACTTCACACAAGTTTTTGGAGAGAGGGAGGCTACCTAAACTTAGGAGTAGTTTTAGAGATAGAAAGCTCAATGAAGAAGATGAAGTTAGAGAGAGAAAGCTGGGTTTTCATATTTCTTTACCATTTTCAATGTTGTAAGCTTTAAACTACTTGTAATCTTTCCCCTTTTCACTTTCAACTCTTTCATTCAAGTTGTATGCAAGCTTAGCTAAGTATTTCAAGCATTTCAAGTTCTACATTTGGGTATTTGCTTTCAATATTTGTATTTTGGTCATGAATGCTATTTCACTTGTAGTTTGACTCTTTTCTTTCATTAATACAAGTTTTATGCTTCATTTCTCTACCATGTCTCTTTACATTAGGCATGTATTTCCATCCATTATGAGTAGCTAAGTTTTTAGTTAGATAATCCAAGGGAGATTTCATCTTAGGTATGTTAAATTAACTCTCAGTCATTCTTCCTCGTAGTGTAAGGTGTTTGGTTTGACTAGGTTGAGTGCGGACATGGTTGTGAGCTGTTAATACACTATAAACTTGTCACGGGGTATGCTTGAGCCTACACCTCCACATTAGTCCTTCACTTCCTACGACTCAATCAAGCACCGAGACACTATTGGAAGAATGTTTTGAGTTGATTTGGTATTCCCATTGACATGACCCTTTCGGATTAGCCAACCTTTTTTTCATTACATTTCTACCAAAATCTCCACTCACCAAAACACAAACTCACAAGATTTTTACACTTTTCATTTTTATCAAAATCACCTTCACACAATTTCACCTTCACACAATTTCACCTTCCTTCCTTGAGAAGACGACCTTGGAATACCCATTCCAAGTAAAACACGACACTTAAAAGTCTCTCTTCGTTTGGAGAGCACTTTTGCACACACACATATTTTCATCCACACACACGTTTTCCCCATTTCTAGCACCGAATCCAAGGGAGTGTGACACTCACCTATCATTATAAGCCATATACACTTGGTCTGAGTTAGTGTTCAGAGATTAGGGTGAACACCATCAAGAAAATACTCGGATGCATGAGCATGACATTTATAGGAGCTGGTGGACGGCTCGGGGTTGCATTTCACGTGTGAGTTCCATCTCATGACATGGCATGAAAGGTGTAGCATTTATTTATGAAATATATATTCTTGAGTGAATGCTTTATATGATGAATTGCATGTGACATTTTATATTCATCTGGGTTAGCGAGTAGCCTCCTTAGAAAATACCCTATTGAGCGTAACGCATCCTTTATGGGAACATATTTCAGATGTTGGACAAGCGCCAATGGACGACCCTCATTTAGGTCCTTGTTGATGATGAAGCCAGAATGTGGCTTTTGAATTGCATTTTGAAAATCAAATATACAAATTTATTTTGAACTTGTGTATTGGTAATAGAGCATGTCATGGGAATATATGGGACAATGCTTTCATGTAAATGAATGAATGTGTTGAACGTTGTATGATATTGGATTGTCAAGGGTTGAAAATTAGGGAAATTTGAGAAAATTTGGACTTAAGTATGAATACCTAAATGAATAGGTATTGGTACCACATTGTCAAATGATCCAAGTACCGATACCTAGACTTACAGGTACCAATACTTAGATTTCAGTGGGGCTAGGTACTGGCACCTATGCTCATAGGTACCGATACCCCACAAACAATGGGCTCAGGTACCGGTATCGATGCTTATAGGTACCAATACATGGAAAATAGAAGGCTCATGTACCGGTACCAATTATACGAGGTAATGATACCTCTTTCAAAAACTTGAAATTTTAAAAATTTAACATTGAGGGGCCTTCACATCTTGAGCGCACTTTTATGGATGATGTAAATGGATACTAATAAGCATATATTCTAAGATATGGACATTGGAATGGTCGTATGGTTAATGTGACACCCCTAAAACCAGGGGTCCCATTGACTTCCTGTCAACCCGCAAAAATACCCGTGATTGTCGCATAACCCGACATCAAGTTTATCACATCCCTGAAATTGGGATTACAACCCATGCATGGATCATTGTTTTCTTTTATTCATTTAATCCCATTGAGGTTCAACATACTCCAATGTATCTCATTTATGGTCCATTTGAGTCATTGGAACCAAAGAACACAACCCAAAAGCATGACAATGTATTCTTAAAATTTCAAATTTTTGGAAAACCTTCCGAAAGGTTTTTCATTGACCTTCCGGAAGGTTTTTTCTACTAGAATACAATTTACACTAACCTTTCAAAAGGTTTTCTCCAACCTTCCAAAAGGTTTCGCCTGCTGGACCAAAAGTCTGCATTAAACTTCTGGAAAGTTGTTGTGACCTTCTAGAAGGTTTTGCCTAGAATTTTATGCCTCTTTAGTTTTTCATTTCCAATCCACTCAAAACCTCTTCAAATCCATTCCAAACATGTATAATAACATTTTCTACATTATACATGATCCATACAAGTTCTATTACAATTAATTCCATATAATTACAATTCAAAATGGAATATAACCTAAGTTTTTGTACAAAACTTGTTTTGTAAAGCCACAATCTACCTTTTCTTTAACCATGAGGCCTCGAATGCCAGTCCTCCATCGACAAAAACCCCGTACCTGAAATATTTCCCGTATAGGGTGAGCCAACGCCCAGTAGAAAATTTCTTACAGAGGCCGGGGAAAGCAGCTCGAGGCAATGATGAAGCAGTTGTGGTTGTTGGGAAACCCTTCGTCTCCTTACGACGCGTGCCCTCGGTGACAGAAGATCGAAGGCTGGGGGCAGTTGATGGGACTTTTCTGAGATACTCCATGATGAAGACTCCCCCCCTAGAATGCACATGCAATGAGTACATGCAAAAAGTTACAATAGTTATTGTATTCCAACAATAACATAGGATTCAATGTTGGAAAAATCATGATGTCATGCCATGTAATGAGATGAAACTCACTCACGCATCTTACTCCGAGTCCACACCGATTCCCAGAACACAATGCGATGCATATGTGTAAAACCATTGTCTTTGATGAAATACATCCAAAGATCATTTTGAAATACAATTCATATGCTTTGAAAACCCTTCCATTGTTGGATGTTTCCCATTCAATGAACATTTTATACAACAAAACCATGTGTCTTTGTTGGTTATCGGATTCCGGAATCACACCGCTTGCTCCATACGCCATTACACTTTTTTAGAATTTCATCTCAGGGAAATGTATGAACCAAGTGATCGGGTTTTTCACCCGAGGGAGTGTCTAGTCCTACTTGTTATACCCGACACAAGTTTTTCTCATGCAACATGCGACTCCAAGGGATCTTCAATCCAACATCTCCGAGTCCACATATCAATTACCAAGAGTGGTATTAATCACTTCATGCATACACCCCCACACTCATGCCTAAGCCCATGAATGTGATGCAACCTCATGCCCAAAATGTAATGAATACCACGTGAGCAATATTAATCACATTCCATGGAATTTCATGTCATATGCACATAAGTTCCATAACTCATCATTATTCTCAATATATCACTAAGCATATATCCACATATCGTAAAAACTCAAACATGTTATTACATTAAAATAACAACATTAAATTACCCAAGGCATTTTATCAAACACCTTCAAAGCACAATTTATGTTATCACACCAATTTGCCCATATCATTTCAAGGTACATTTGAACACATAGCATATCAAAGCATATCGAATTCCAAGGAAAATCACACAAGTAATTTCCTATGCCAAACTTAACTGGGAATTGGTCTAGGCCAAATTCCACACTAATTTCCATAACCGTAGTCAAAAGACCTAGGTTGTTCTACATCCTTACCCATTCCCTAATACAAACTAGGTAAGAAATCAACCCAAGTAGGAGAATCCCTACCTATTGAAGCGTAAAAGAAAGGTAGAACCCTCATGATGTCATATTTGAATCTTTGGTGAAAATTTGATTTTTCCAAAGCTCCGTCTTTGAATCTTTGGTGAAAATCTTCATTCTTGGTACGTACGCGTAGCCCTCATCACGTAGACCAATTTTAATTCTTGGATTAAGCAATTCTGACCGACGGCACTTGGCGGATTGGAGGAGAAAGCCTTGAAAATCAATTTTTTTCTCTCTTCTCTCTCTTTTCTCTCTTCCAACGTGTGGTGTGCTGAACAAGTGAGAATAATATCTGATTATCAGACATTTAAGCCCCTATTTATACTTTTAATTCTGTGGTCCACATTGACCCGCGCTCGTTTATTACTTTCAGGTCCGTTTTTAACCCGAAACGACTTCATTAAATTTTGATTTTTGTTCAAATTAATTTTATTTGAACTTTTATTCAATTATAAGAAAATTTTATAATTTTTGTTTGTTGGGGACGTTTAAAAGTTCATTCGTCACCCAATCGTCTCGAAAAATGTGTAAAATTCTACTATGTCAAAATTCGACGAAATTTGACATAGCAGCTCAATTCTGTGATACGAATCTAACGGTGAAGTCTGTTGCTCCATCTAAGCTCTATAAAAAATATGCATTTTTAAATCCGCATAATAGTGGCAATTTACTATTTTATTCTTTTTCAGAAAAAGTTTAAATTTACCCAGGTTTTATAGTTAATATGTGTACAGGTTATGCCCAAAGTTTGTTTTAGTTAAAATCCTAGTCAATGGGGTGTAACGACATGGTATCGGGTTATGCAGTACTCACGGGTATTTCTGTGGGTTAATGGGTGATTAACGGGTTGAGAAAGGACCCATGAATTTTAGGGTGTCACATAGGATCACTATCAGTCTGAAGTGGGCGCAAGAGTAAGATCAGTAGGAAGCACAAAAGCCTCTAGATGGTCTGCAAATGGGAGATCAAATGAGTCTGGATGTGAGTCATCAAGATATAGATCCATAGATC
>CAUOFW020002325.1:732675-760538 GCA_963454935.2 Ilex paraguariensis
AATGCAACCAAATCTACAATCAATTCTTGTTCCCCAATTCGAAGCATACAACCTCTACACACCCTCGTAGTATCTAACCATTCCCCCGTAGGCAAGTCAATACTCAAGGCATGCTCTAGCTTCTCAAATTTCAATCCCAAACTCAGAGCATATGTATTACGTACAAATGTGTGGGTAGCACCGGGATCAAATAAGATTCGGGCCCAAGAGTTGTAAAGAAGTACGATACCTTGCACTACGGCATTAGAAGTATCCTCCTTTGGTTGAGTCAAAGCAAAAACTCTCCCTTGATTGGCCCCACCGGGGGCTTGAGCTTTGTAACTGTCTCTGTTGTTGTGGTCTTGGTGGTGGTGGCTTATTTACTTGAATTTTTCCAGTCGCTTGATTGGTCCTAGGTGGAAGTGAGGGGCATTGATTTTTGAAGTGCCCTAAAATCTCCACATGCATAGCAGTGACGTGGGTTGGTGCCGGTCCTCGTCTGGGTAGCTCCATCTCCTCGGGCTATCAAAAGTCTCTGTCCACGTGCCTGGTCTGGACGACGGTATGGTGCCACCCGCTGTACTCTACTGGTGCTAGTGTCCGTCCTGATCGGACCTCCCCTTGTAAAATTCTGTCGCCGCTGGGTGTCCTCAACATCCCTCTCCACAAGTGCGGCTTGGTCAACTAGATCCCCATAATCCCAAATCTTGAGAGCCACAAGCTTCTCCCTGATGTCAGGCCTCAATACCTACTCAAAGCGTTTGGCCCTTCTTACTTCTGTGGATATAAACTCCATAGCATAGCGAGAGAGCTCGTCAAACCTCCTCTCATACTCAGTCACCGTCATGTTGCCCTGCCGTAGAGCCAAAAAATCGGCACTCATTATGTCCCTCACTGATTTAGGAAAGTATTTGTCTTGGAAGATTTGGTCGAACTCCTCCCAAGTAAGCACGTCGGTGTTCCTTCTTCTCTTCACGGAGTCCCAACAATGGTCGGCCTCCCCCTCCAATAGATAGGTTGCCAAGCCGACCCGAAGATCCTCGACAACTCCCATGCCGTCACACATTTTCTTCACCCAGCGGATCCACCTATCTGCATCCAAAGGGTTAGAGCTCCCTTGGAACATAGGTGGACGTTGTCTCAAAAACTCCTAAAGGACGACCATCCTCAAATTTTCATTCCCGTTGCCCGGTATTTGGGCTAGTGGATGCGCCCCACCATTGTGGTTGTTGTTCCCATTTTGGTGTTACACCAAAGTGGTAAGCTCTCGTAAACATTGGTAGATGTCGTTTATGGCATCGGGAGGTGGTGGTGGTGGTGGATTTTCTTGGCCACCACGACCTCGTCCACGTCCACGCACTCCGTCCATCCTGCACACCAATTCACAATTTGGCTCCTTGATGTACATGACATTCTGAGTATAGTTTTAGTCTAAGCATAACGTTTAGATAAACTTTCATCCAACAAGATAGTTTACCCTAGTCCTATTTCTGTAATGGTGATCCATAACCTACAGCTCATGTGTAAGACCTAAAGCCTAGGCTCTGATACCAAAATTTGTAACGCTCCAAAAACCACCCTGGACAGCATTACCATTTAAAACCATTCATATCATGAGAGCAACTAAATAAATCCATGATTTACGAACATTCTTAATTTAACAAAATTCGGGTAGAGTCTCATTTGTAGGGGGAGCTCTATCCAAAAACTCAACCTGTGCATTTATACTACATTGACCACACCGGGTCAATTTAACCATCAAATAAAAATATTTCATTCATCATATGTACTATCCACAATGTCATCCCAGAAAAAATAAGCCAAGTTATGACAGTTACATCCCAAAAGAATTACACTCAACTTTAGTAGCGGAATAAACAAAATACTAGACTATTTATGATCGTAAATAGATTTCTTAGTCTAGTACAAAAATAACTATAGCCCTAGATGTCCACCTCGGGATCTAGAATCCCCTCGGGTGGGGCCTCCCTATGCCCTGGCTCGTCAGCTCCAAGGTCCTCCTCTAGCACCAAATCTGAAAAATATTTAACGGTAGAGGATGCGCATGAAGCTCTGTACCAAAATCCTTCCAACTGAAACAAGGTTTAAAAAAAAAATATAAAACAGGTCGGTCTCATTTCACAAATAACATATATAACTTTGAAAATAAAAACCAAGTCATTTAAACAGATCTCAAGTTTAAGCACAACAATAATTTAAGACATAAATGAGTCCAATATCCAACAACTAGTCCATTCCACCGTAAATCGTTTCTCCCAAGTTCCTGCGGAATTCCATACTTCCCAAGATTCTTGTAGAAACTATTTCTGGTACAATAAATAATAACCCTTTTTCTATATTCGTATCTCAGGTATGAAGTAAGATTTCGCATGGTCATCAACGAAAATATCATGACCCACGTACAAACCACACAATTCCCTTTTTCCACGATACCCCGNAATACGACCTAAATACCCTGTGCATTAAATCCATGAAGGTTGTTGGAGCATTAGTCAATCCGAACGGCATCACTGTATACTCAAAATGACCATACTGAGTACGAAAAACAGTCTTAGGAATATCTTCCTCCTTGATCCGTAATTGATGATACCCTGTGCAAAGGTCAATCTTAGAGTAATATTTAGAACCCTTCAACTGATCAAATAGGTCATCGATTCGTGGNAGTTTAGCCTTCTCAAGGAACTAACCCCATTATGAGTGGTAGGAATAGTTCAACCCACACAGAGTAAGAAGTCGTCTACCCACTCCATGATACCCGNAAGAATGCAAATGTCATATTTTTTTTTTCATTATTTAGCCCTTTATACTTATTATTCTTATAGTTTGATTTAGGATGTAAATNAAAGGTCAATTTTAGAGTAATATTTAGAACCCTTCAACAGATCAAATAGGTCGTCGATTCGTGGAAAAGGGTATTTGTTCTTCACAGTAACCCGGTTCAACCTCCGATAATCCGTGCACAACTGTAGTGTCTCATCCGTTTTCTTTACAAAGGGGACCAGGACTCCCCAAGGTGAAGNTTTAGAGTAATATTTAGAACCCTTCAACAGATCAAATAGGTCGTCGATTCGTGGCAAAGGGTATTTGTTCTTCACAGTAACCCGGTNATCAATAGTAACCCATGTTTGTCCCCATAACCACACAAGAGATACAATACCAACTATTTTCTCAAATACAAATAATTTCATAAACCCCNTAATGAAGCTAATAGGATGATTGTTGATAGTATAGACATGTGGGGATTTACACATTTTGAAAGACGAAAATGGATAAAACTCAATTAAACGTCCATGCTTACGGCCTATCCCAAGGGTCCATCCTACTCGTGGATCTTAAACAATACAACTAAAAGAAAAGAACANTTTCTTTACAAAGGGGACCAGGACTCCCCAAGGTGAAGTACTCAAACGTATAAACCCAATGGCCAACAAATGATCCAACTNCTACTCAACACAAAGCACTAGAGTTTTTGGAATCTACAATGATGGAGAAATTAAGGGAAAATCCCCTTTTTCTTGAAAACTAGGTTTTGAAGCAAGTAAATGAGTTTTAATGGTTATCCGACCACCAAAATGTTTAAAACATGACAATAAATGCAAGAATACCAAGAGTCAAGTATATAATAACAAGTAATTAAGATTTTTAAGCCAAAAGAATACATNAATAGGGAGCAATAGATAGGGGTTTGGTTCCCGGATAGAGATCAATCCTGAACTCAATCTCCCTATGTGGCGGTAACCCAAGTAGTTCATCTGGGAAGACATCCAGAAAGTCCGACACTATCAACACCACATCCTCATGGAATTTATCCCGATCGCCTCCCATCAAACTAGCTAAGAAACTCAAATGGCTTCCCGCCATCACTTTCAAAAGTCTACTACTTGTAGTAGGAAATGGGTGAGAAGATTTGTTATCTTTCTTGAAAGTGAAAACTACCCCTCCCGGTTAAGCGAAATGAAATCCTCTTGTGAAAGCAATCCATCACCGCATGGAATTTTGACAACAGATTCATTCCGAAGATTATGTCATACCCCATCATATCAAATGCAACCAAATCTACAATCAATTCTTGTTCCCCAATTCGAAGCATACAACCTCTACACACCCTCGTAGTATCTAACCGTTCTCCCGTAGGCAAGTCAATACTCAAGGCATGCTCTAGCTTCTCAAATTTCAATCCCAAACTAAGAGCATATGTATTACGTACAAATGAGTGGGTAGCACCGGGATCAAATAAGATTCGGGCCCAAGAGTTGTAAAGAAGTACGATACCTTCCACTACGGCATTAGAAGCATCCTCATCTGGTTGAGTCAAAGCAAAAACTCTCCCTTGATTGGCCCCACCGGGGGCTTGAGCTTGTAACTGTCTCTGTTGTTGTGGTCTCGGTGGTGGTGGCTTATTTGCTTGAATCTGTCCTGTCGCTTGATTGGTCCTAGGTGGAAGTGAGGGGCATTGATTTTTGAAGTGCCCAAAATCTCCACATGCATAGCAGCGACGTGGGTCGGTGCCGGTCCTCGTCTGGGTAGCTCCATCTCCTCGGGCTGTCAAAAGTCTCTGTCCACTTGCCTGGTCTGGACGACGGTATGGTGCCGCCCGCTGTACTCCACTGGTGCTAGTGCCCGTCCTGATCGGACCTCCCCTTGTGAAATTCTGTCGCCGCTGGGTGTCCTCAACATCCCTCTCCACAAGTGCGGCTCGGTCAACTAGATCCCCATAATCCCGAATCTTGAGAGCCACAAGCTTCTCCCTGATGGCAGGCTTCAATCCCTGCTCAAAGCGTTTGGCCCTTCTTACTTCTGTGGATATAAACTCCATAGCATAGCGGGAGAGCTCGTCAAACCTCCTCTCATACTCGGCCACCGTCATGTTGCCCTGCCGTAGAGCCAGAAAATCGGCACTCATTCTGTCCCTCACTGATTCAGGAAAGTATTTGTCTTGGAAGATTTGGTCAAACTCCTCCCAAGTAAGCACGTCGGTGTTCCTTCTTCTCTTCACGGAGTCCCACCAATGGTCGGCCTCCCCCTCCACTAGATAGGTTGCCAAATCGACCCGAAGATCCTCGGCAACTCCCATGCCATAACACATTTTCTTCACCCGGCGGATCCACCTATCTGCATCCAAAGGGTTAGAGCTCCCTTGGAACGTAGGTGGACGTTGTCTCAAAAACTCCCGAAGGACGACCATCCTCCGATTTTCATTCCCGTTGCCCGGTACTTGGGCTAGTGGATGCGCCCCACCATTGTGGTTGTTGTTCCCATTTTGGTGTTGCACCAAAGTGGTAAGCTCTCGTAAACATTGGTAGATGTCGTTTATGGCATCGGGAGGTGGTGGTGGTGGTGGGTTTGCTTGGCCACCACGACCTCGTCCACGTCCACGTCCACGTCCACGCACTCCGTCCATCCTGCACACCAATTCACAATTTAGCTCCTTGATGTACAAGACATTCTAAGTATAGTTCTAGTCTAAGCATAACGTTTAGATAAACTTTCATCCAACAAGATAGTTTACCCTAGTCCTATTTCTCTAGCGGTGATCCATAACCTACAGCTCCCATGTAAGACCTAAAGCCTAGGCTCTGATACCAAAATTTGTAACGCCCCAAAAACCACCCTGGACAGCATTACCATTTAAAACCATTCATATCATGAGAGCAACTAAATAAATCCATGATTTACAAACATTCTTAATTTAACAAAATTCGGGCAGAGTCTCCTTTGTACGGGGAGCTCTACCCAAAAACTCAACCTGTGCATTTATACTACATTGACCACACCGGGTCCATTTAACCATCAAATAAAAATATTTCATTCATCATATGTACTATCCACAATGTCATCCCAAAAAGAATAAGCCAAGTTATGACAGTTACATCCCAAAAGAATTACACTCAACTTTAGCAGCGAAATAAACAAAATACTAGACTATTTATGATCGTAAATAGATTTCTTAGTCTAGTACAAAAATAACTATAGCCCTAGATGTCCACCTCGGGATCTAGAATCCCCTCGGGTGGGGCCTCCCCATGCCCCGGCTCGTCAGCTCCGAGGTCCTCCTCTAGCACCAAATCTGAAAAATGTTTAACGGTAGGGGATGAGCACGAAGCTCTATAGCAAAATCCTCCCAACTCAAACAAGGTTTAAAAAAATATATATATAAAACAGGTTGGTCTCATTTCACAAATAACATATATAACTTTGAAAATAAAAATCAGGACATTTAAACAGATCTCAAGTTTAAGCACCACAATAATTTAAGACATAAATGAATCCAATATCCAACAACTAGTCCATTCCACCATAAATCGTTTCTCCCAAGTTCCTGCGGAATCCCATACTTCCCAAGATTCTTGTAGAAACCATTTATGGTACAATAAACAATAACCCTTTTTCTGTATTCGTATCTCAGGTATGAAGTAAGATTTCACATGGTCACCATCGAAAATATCATGACCCACATACAAACCACACAATTCCCTTTTTCCACGATACCCCGTGAGTGATAATGGTTTAGCCTTCGCAAGGCACTAACCCCATTACGAGTGGTAGGAATAGTTCAACCCACACGGAGTAAGAAGTCGTCTACCCACTCCATGATACCCGGTCAATAGTAACCCATGTTTATCCCCACAACCACACAAGAGATACAATACCAACTATTTTCTCAAATACAAATAATTCCATAAACCCCCAATCACATGGGTATTTCTCAAATCACAAGAGAATCAAATAATCCCAATAGAACATTATAAAAGAAAAGCATGAGATCATCATAAATATTATTTCATTACTCAACACAAAGCACTAGAGTTTTCGGAATCAACAATAATGGAGAAATTAAGGAAAAACCCCATTTTTCTTGAAAACTAGGTTTTGAAGCAAGTAAATGAGTTTTAATGGTTACCCAACCACCAAAATGTTTAAAACATGACAATAAATGCAAGAATACCAAGAGTCAAGTATATAATAACAAGTAATTAAGATTTTTAAGCCAAAAGAATACATATAAACTAACCCTAACCTCAATGTAAGAGAATAGGAAGAATTCCCCTACCTTGAATCAAAGTTTCAAACCAAAATCCAAGCTCAAGAGACCTCCTTTCCTTCTTTCCTCTATCTTCTCCTAGGGTGCTAAGAGGTTTGGAGTGAGCGTGGAGTGAAAGAAATAGAGGCAAATGGGCTGAAATCTGTGTTTTAAACGCAGCAGTCCCGACGGGTTACTGTTCACAGGCTGCAATTTGGGTTNAATAGGGAGCAATAGATAGGGGTTCGGTTCCCGGATAGAGATCAATCCTGAACTCAATCTCTCTATGTGGCAGTAACCCGAGTAGTTCATCTGGGAAGACATCCAGAAAGTCCGACACTATCAACACCACATCCTCATGGAATTTATCCCGATCGCCTCCCATCAAACTAGCTAAGAAACTCAAATGGCTTCCCGCCATCACTTTCAAAAGTCTACTACTCGTAGTAGGAAATGGGTGAGAAGATTTGTTATCTTTCTTGAAAGTGAAAACTACCCCTCCTGGTTAAGCGAAATGAAATCCTCTTGTGAAAGCAATCCATCACCGCATGGAATTTTGACAACAGATTCATTCCGAAGATTATCTCATACCCCATCATATCAAATGCAACCAAATCTACAATCAATTCTTGTTCCCCAATTCGAAGCATACAACCTCTACACACCCTCGTAGTATCTAACCATTCCCCCGTAGGCAAGTCAATACTCAAGGCATGCTCTAGCTTCTCAAATTTCAATCCCAAACTCAGAGCATATGTATTACGTACAAATGTGTGGGTAGCACCGGGATCAAATAAGATTCGGGCCCAAGAGTTGTAAAGAAGTACGATACCTTGCACTACGGCATTAGAAGTATCCTCCTTTGGTTGAGTCAAAGCAAAAACTCTCCCTTGATTGGCCCCACCGGGGGCNACATTAGAAGCATCCTCCTTTGGTTGAGTCAAAGCAAAAACTCTCCCTTGATTGGCCCCACCGGGGGCTTGAGCTTTGTAACTGTCTCTGTTGTTGTGGTCTTGGTGGTGGTGGCTTATTTACTTGAATTTGTCCAATCGCTTGATTGGTCCTAGGTGGAAGTGAGGGGCATTGATTTTTGAAGTGCCCTAAAATCTCCACATGCATAGCAGCGACGTGGGTTGGTGCCGGTCCTCGTCTGGGTAGCTCCATCTCCTCGGGCTGTCAAAAGTCTCTGTCCACGTGCCTGGTCTGGACGACGGTATGGTGCCACCCGCTGTACTCCACTGGTGCTAGTGCCCGTCCTGATCGGACCTCCCCTTGCAAAATTCTGTCGCCGCTGGGTGTCCTCAACATCCCTCTCCACAAGTGCGGCTCGTTCAACTAGATCCCCATAATCCCGAATCTTGAGAGCCACAAGCTTCTCCCTGATGGCAGGCCTCAATACCTACTCAAAGCGTTTGGCCCTTCTTACTTCTGTGGATATAAACTCCATAGCATAGAAGGAGAGCTCATCAAACCTCCTCTCATACTCAGTCACCGTCATGTTGCCCTGCCGTAGAGCCAGAAAATCGGCACTCATTATGTCCCTCACTGATTCAGGAAAGTATTTGTCTTAGAAGATTTGGTCAAACTCCTCCCAAGTAAGCACGTCGGTGTTCCTTCTTCTCTTCACGGAGTCCCAACAATGGTCGGCCTCCCCCTCCAATAGATAGGTTGCCAAGCCGACCCGAAGATCCTCGACAACTCCCATGTCGTCACACATTTTCTTCACCCGGCGGATCCACCTATCTGCATCCAAAGGGTTAGAGCTCCCTTGGAACATAGGTGGACGTTGTCTCAAAAACTCCTAAAGGACGACCATCCTCCGATTTTCATTCCCGTTGCCCGATACTTGGGCTAGTGGATGCGCCCCACCATTGTGGTTGTTGTTCCCATTTTGGTGTTACACCAAAGTGGTAAGCTCTCGTAAACATTGGTAGATGTCGTTTATGGCATCGGGAGGTGGTGGTGGTGGTGGGTTTTCTTGGCCACCACTACCTCGTCCACGTCCACGCACTCCGTCCATCCTGCACACCAATTCACAATTTAGCTCCTTGATGTACATGACATTCTAAGTATAGTTTTAGTCTAAGCATAACGTTTAGATAAACTTTCATCCAACAAGATAGTTTACCCTAGTCCTATTTCTCTAATGGTGATCCATAACCTATAGCTCCTGTGTAAGACCTAAAGCCTAGGCTCTGATACCAAAATTTGTAACGCCCCAAAAACCACCCTGGACATCATTACCATTTAAAACCATTCATATCATGAGAGCAACTAAATAAATCCATGATTTACGAACATTCTTAATTTAACAAAATTCGGGTAGAGTCTCATTTGTACGAGGAGCTCTATCCAAAAACTCAACTTGTGCATTTATACTACATTGACCACACCGGGTCCATTTAACCATCAAATAAAAATATTTCATTCATCATATGTACTATCCACAATGTCATCCCAAAAAGAATAAGCCAAGTTATGACAGTTACATCCCAAAAGAATTACACTCAACTTTAGCAGCGGAATAAACAAAATACTAGACTATTTATGATCGTAAATAGATTTCTTAGTCTAGTACAAAAATAACTATAGCCCTAGATGTCCACCTCGGGATCTAGAATCCCCTCGGGTGGGGCCTCCCNTATTTTGTTGGTTTATATAATGTCTTTATATATGGACAATTGCTAGTACTATTATAAAATAACAATAAAAGTGAAAAAATTTTGATCACCTATAATAGCCTTAATAAAACAACTATTTCCCTTTTTATTAACCTTCCTTTCATGTTCCTTAATTTATTACATCATTCTATCTTATCATTTCAACTTTGTCAATTAATTATGTACATAACTTTGACATTTTATTATATTCATTTGATCTTTAATTATTAATTTGAACTCTTAATTTTCTATTCTTTTTCCTTACTCAAACTTATATATATGTGTATATCAATACTACTAATTAAAGTACACTAACTAGAAAAAAAAATTGTTTTTCTATTTTACCATTGAATAATTTCATAAAATATGTATGATCATTTATGCAATTTACCATTGAATGAAGGTATAAAGTCAAGGATAGTTACTGGTATTGATTGTCATTATTATAATTTATCTTTGAATAATGCAAAGAATCAACGGCCATACTTGTACTAATGGGACATGAAGGGTTAAACAGTTCGTAATTTTGTGTATACTTAACCATGGTAATCTTGAATTACTACCATTTGGTGGTAAAGGTGTCAGAATATATTACCCTTGCAACCTTAAACACCATTATATATTAGTTTAGCCATGAAACATGATTTTAGATTGTGTAATTGTGAATGTTTATTAAGATTGTGAATTTTGAAAACAGTAGTCCATGATTTTGATGTACAATTTTTTTTTTTACTTTAAATCCGTGTATAAATACACGTGTGTAGAAATTAATATTACTAAAATTCACATGATTTTTAACATAATCCCGTAACCCAAGTGATCATTAAAGCATAATTTAGTGCCTAGCAAGACCGAAACGTTGTGCACTTTGTTTGATAAGGAAGCAATCAAGTGGATGTTTACATAATATAAATCCCCAAAAATTTTCATTGTGACATCCGTCAAGAGTTCGGAGAAGACTAGGACTAAGTAATAATCGACTAAAGGCAAATTATTTAGCTCCATGGCTCTAGCCAGAAAGTCCAAAAGGACTAGTGTTTGACCATGATCCCTTCTTCTTTCGTTGCACACGCAATAAGCCTTCGTCTTTGGATCCTGCTTAGGATCGACTTTCACTCCACTTTCACTTTCATATCAAGAACGTCGACTTGCACTTGCAATATCAAATTTCACTTTCCGGAATCCTTTCTTTGTAGAATTAGTCTCTTGACATGTTAGAATAAAACTATATATATCTAATCCTTTTCCAAACCCATCATGACAAGAGTCTCTTGAATCATATTTTATGTCAATTTATCCCCTGAACTGTGCAATCTGACTCAATGTGAACTTTTCATCCAAGCTCACCGTTACGTTTGACAGATTCTCTCACATGCACTTCATGTTGCCCTTGAACTATACCTTAATCTTTAACTCACGTGATATACACGTGATGATTTCCATCAAAGTTAATAATGATTTTACAGAAGGTCACATTGAGTAAGATTATATAGCTCATGGACTAAATTGATGTAAGTATAATTTAAGAATTTGATTGACACAAAATTATAGTTTAAGGACCAAATAAATAATTAACTCTTTTTGTTCGATAGGTAAAAAAATCTTAACTTATGGCAATTATATGCTATTATTTTTAGGTAAGAGNTCTTGGCCACCACTACCTCGTCCACGTCCACGCACTCCGTCCATCCTGCACACCAATTCACAATTTAGCTCCTTGATGTACATGACATTCTAAGTATAGTTTTAGTCTAAGCATAACGTTTAGATAAACTTTCATCCAACAAGATAGTTTACCCTAGTCCTATNAGGGTAAACAAGACCACACCATAAAATAGACGTGTTACACGGGAAAGGTCGCTTGCAATGCCACCTTAGAACCCTGCTCATTACTAGTGGGACTCGTCCACCCTGCAACAAATCCAAGTGGAAATGTCTTTAGATGTAATTATTTNTGACATTCTAAGTATAGTTTTAGTCTAAGCATAACGTTTAGATAAACTTTCATCCAACAAGATAGTTTACCCTAGTCCTATTTCTCTAATGGTGATCCATAACCTATAGCTCCTGTGTAAGACCTAAAGCCTAGGCTCTGATACCAAAATTTGTAACGCCCCAAAAACCACCCTGGACATCATTACCATTTAAAACCATTCATATCATGAGAGCAACTANAAAAGGTTGATAAAAAATATTCACTAAAAAATGTAGGGTTATTAAGTCCTTAATTTTGATACATATTTGTATCTAAGTACACAATTTGAATTTGCCTAATTTTTTTGTGATATTTTTGTCCTCNTAGAGTCTCATTTGTACGAGGAGCTCTATCCAAAAACTCAACTTGTGCATTTATACTACATTGACCACACCGGGTCCATTTAACCATCAAATAAAAATATTTCATTCATCATATGTACTATCCACAATGTCATCCCAAAAAGAATAAGCCAAGTTATGACAGTTACATCCCAAAAGAATTACACTCAACTTTAGCANTATATATATATATATATACACGTGTAAAGTGTAACATTGAAATTGTAAAATGTAAAGTATTATCTTATGTCTCACATTTCTTAATGAAAAGTGTAAAGTGTTATAGGATAATATTGAAAGTAACAATAAGAGTGTAACAATAATAATGTAACAAGCTATTTACACAAGGTAAGGGAAAATATTACCTAAAGTATTACACAAACAAAATATAAATGTCTCATCTTACACTAAAAATGATAATTAATTGAGAAAGTGTGAAAGTGTTACACTTTCAATATTAACATGTAACATTTTACATTTTTCATTAAGTAAGGTGAGACATAAGTAAATACTTTACACTTTATACTTTCAATGTTACACTTTAAACATTTATACATACTAGTATATGTACTTATATATATATACATATATATATATATATGTGTGTATATAAATACAATATGTGTATATAAATACAATATACGTATATAAATACATACATATATAAATATAAATATATATATATACACACAAGTATAAATATAAATATACTAGTTATAACTCATGCTTGAAGACATAATAAAATATAAAATTTGAGCTTCTAAAAAATTGATACTATTATATTAAATTTTTTTAAAATACATTAACTACAAATTAATCAAATATTAAATAATTAAATATATGATAGAAATGAATGATGTGATATTTTTAGGGAGAAAATATTTAAATAAATAAATATGTGATAAAAATGAGTGATGCGATTTGACATTTGAGTTTGACAAAGGGATGATAGATGAGGTAAGTGATTGATGATGTTTTTGAGGAAAAAAATATGACAAAGACAAAATTTAAACACACTCCTGTTTTATTATATAGATATATATGTATATTGTATTTATATACATATATACAAGTATATATATACGTATAAATATATATATATATATATATATATATATATATAAATATAAGTATATATACGTATAAAAATACATATATACATATATATATATATATACGTATATATATATATATATATATATTAAAAAATACACATGAATCAATGTACATTAAATATTAAAGTTCTCTTATAAAATTTGGAGATATTTAATGCACTATTTTTCCTAAAATGGGTATTTATGACTTTGTGTCTAACTAGTGTAACTTTTTTTAAAATATTTTTTAATTTGTACTTTTTGTCAAATAAGTCTAATTAGATGTACCGATTTCTAAAAACCCCATCATTAACTTGAGTCCAACCCAATCCGTGATTAAGCTTTTGAATTTAGATTGAGGTCGGGTTACATAATTTAGGTTGCAATTTGCTTTGAAATTGAGGTTTTCATTAATAAAAATTAAATTGAACCATAAATTGGGTTCAATTTCGTGTTCAGTCCCAAAATTGAAACTAAATTTTTAAAACTTTTCGTTAATCAAACAAAAACTAATTAAAAACAAAAAGATCAAATTTCACATTCGCTATAGGATTCAAACATCAATACCAATCATTGAGGGGTGCGGCGCAGATGCCCTAACATTTTTTATATATGTGTATTTGTGTAAAACAATTTATGTTTAAATTTTTGGTTGAAACCGATTTAAGTCTGATTTTTGTAATTTCGGTTGGGTTTTGCTGGAATTCATAAACTCGAAGCTCTAACTCGAGTATTACCAAATTGAATTTGGATTGAAAATTTTTTGTTAGTCGAACCCAATTACTAAAAATCTCATACCAAGTACTAAAAAATTTCAGAATAAGATCGTGTTAGCCTACTCAAATTACACTCCAAGATTTTGATTTGAATTCAATTTGATTTTAAATTTAGTTAGTTTGATATGTATCAATATTTCTTACTAATAATGAAATTTCGAATTCGAATTTGTTATATCATATTTTATGCATTTGGATTTGAATTATCCAACTATAAAATCCATTATTTTCAATTTTAAATAGATTTTGAACTATGAAAATAAAATTTATTTGGTATTTGCGGCTAAGTTTTTAGAGTGGATTCGAATTCACATGAGTCCAAATCTGATTGGTANTAGGTGGACTTAATTACTAGTTTGGTGGCTATAGATGAGGTGAAGGAGATTTAAATTAGATCTGCGGTCCAGCCTTAGTGGTTAAACATCCCACTTATACTACTGTGGTGATCATTGATTCGAATCTCTNGTAGCTCTCGCAAAAAAAGGTGGTGGGCCATGCCTTGATCCTAGTTTGATGGAGATTTTGGTTGTTGGTAAAATGATATAACTGCTAATGTTTGGAGTCTCAAACAAACAGGGTCCATATCATCATCATGGACCCAAGCCTTAGACTATATGCTGTTCGTACAAGCTTTAATTTATCAATGCTCACCCAAATCTATGCATTAGTTATTGGGTAAAGTCCGAAGACACTAACCAGCACAAGTGGCATCACTCCAAACGAACAAGTGGCATGCCAAGCTGGAGCACGTACACTTCTCACCCCTAAATGTTGCTCCAATTCCATGAAATTGCAATGTGGAGAATGCTCATCCTTCCCCACCTGCTTATATGTTTCTTTCAATTTAATCACAATCGCTTGGGAATTCATGTCGGATTCCCTTTGTGCAAGTGGGTCAACACTATTACTCCTTTTTCAAGTTATCGCAATGTCAGGAAAAAAGTATGTGTGGAATTATTCTCGCTGTATAAATATTAGTTCACACTCTCATTAAATTATAAATAATAAAAGTAATAAGTTTAACTATTTTATACTCACTTCACTAGTAATCACTCATTTAATAACTAAATTTACCTCAATATTCACCAATAGGGTTTCTTTCTATGCCTATCTCATGCAGTCAATACACAAAAATATACTCAACAAGTTCACTTTGGATTTTTTTCATACAAACTACTTCAATTATCGTTGTTTGATCTTTACCTTCTTTCATCTCACCGTTAAAATAGTATTTTGATTCCTCTTTGTGTTTCCCTTTTTTGCTTTTTTTAATCATCAGCTGAAGGAATTCGTATAGAAAAATATCTTCTTCACATGCAATTTCTCAATATACAAAAAGAAATCTCTTGGAATCTTCGTTGTAAGTCACATCTAAAGTTAAGTTTCTTAAAAAGGAATAGAAAAAACATTATCAAATCTCTCTGTTTGAATCACACAATTTCTACGTAGTTGTTTGTTCAGTTTTAGTAAATAATCTAGTTGAATATATTTTATATAGACTATGTGGGATGAGGTATTAAAAAAAATCCTAAATGTAAAATTTGAGATAAATTTAGCTATTAATGGGGTGGGTATAGAAGGAGGTGGACTTAATTACTAGTTTGGTGGCTATAGATGAGGTGAAGGAGATTTAAATTAGATCTGCGGTCCTGCCTTAGTGGTTAAACATCCCACTTATACTACTGTGGTGATCATTGATTCGAATCTCTGCCCATGTGTTGACACTATATAAAAAAAAATTTGAAAAGATTTAAATTCTCGTGCAAATATAATTGCCAACTTGGGAACGGGGTTATAACAAAAGATAATATCATATCATAATTGGGAACGTGGTTACTATTATTGTCTAACTTTTACTGGGATTTTCCTGAAGTTTTTTCTGACTGTCAAACTAATGAGCTTAACTTAGCTCTCTTTGACTGAACTTTTTATGCGCGCGGATGATTTTTTCTGTTGAATCGAAAGAGTAGAAAGTTTTTTTGATTTCATGAAGGTTACTGAGGACAGAAATTTCAAATTTTTTGTGCTTATATTTAAGTGTAAAGTACACCTAACCCTTAAGATTTGTAAATTAATCAAATTGACCCTTTGTTGACGTTGAAAATTTACAATTCAATCTTTGAAATTTGGTTTTTGGCAACACTTGACACCCTAATGTTATCATCTATTAGAGAATTCTCAATATCAGATAATAGCATCCTATCACAGATAAAAAATTCTAAAATTATCCATGCAAGATCCACCACCAAACTGATCAATACGCTCGAAACTGTCAAAAGTTGGTGTTTTGACAAATCAAACCATAGATAACCTTCAAGTTGTTTGTGGACTAAAATACAACTCTATCTCAGTTAATTGTAAGGGTGACAACTGTTGCAACAAATTTTTTTTTTAGTTTTAAAAATTGAATTTTTTGTCGACTTTAAGTCTAAATTAAACTGGAATCCGCTCGTCGTTTTGAGTAAACTTTTGTGGGTTCGTGTTTTATTTCGTGAAAAGAATAAATTATTATATTCACTTGCTCAAATCGAATAAGAACTGCATGAGAAAATAGACTCTAAAGTTATTCTCTTGGAATATGAAAATTAAGGTTAGACAATGTAAGATTTGACATCAATCTCATATTAGTTGGGTAAGAAATTTTACATGTTTATACATATACCAATTTTGCTCTATAGGTTGAGCCTCAAGTGATGCCACAGTTTTGTGAGCGGAACAAGCATCTACATGGTTGTAAAACCCCAAAAAATTTGAATTTTTATGAAAAAATGACAAAACGGTAATTAGTCGCTACGGTATAAGTTGAAAACCCAAATTATTCTAGAACTTGGATGGAAAAACGGACCTCACTGTTGGATTCGTCTCGTAAAATATAGTTACTAAGTAAATTTTCGTTTAATTCCGAGATAGTTAGATTTTTTACGTTTTATGGGGCGATCGGATGACCAAAATAAACGCGACCAAGAAATAAATTGCAAAAGATGGAAAACAATTTAAATTTAGTTTAAATAAAATATATTGAATTTAAAATGGAACGAGATTTAATTGATTTGGGGACAAAATCAGATCAGTAAAAGACGGAACGTGTGGTGCGTTGTAAGCGAGGTATCTAAGGGGTATAAAAAGGGAGAAAATCATATTTTTCCCCAATTTTGCTGTTGAATTTCGATAGAGAGAGAAAGGGAAGAAGAGAGAGAAAATCAAGGGTTTCTTTTTCTTCTTGCGATCTAAGGCCAACCTTTTCTCGGAATTCTTCGGGCCAAGAGCTAAAGTGCATCTACTCGACAATAGCTACATCTATGCACTAAAAGTCAGGGATTTGATGAAGTCTCAAATATCAATTTTTTTGGAAATCATGACTTGAACTTGATTTGGGTTTTCTTGGAGTTTCAATCACTTGTATCACACTTCAAGAGGTAGGATTCTTCTCCTAACTAGGCTTATTTTCAATCTAGGGTTGCGTATGAAATGAGTAGTTTGATTATAGATGAATTCTCTTGTTTGATATACTTCTAGTGTAACTAAAGTATGAGAAATGGGTATAGAAATGTGCTAAACTAATCTTGCATGAATTGGATTTATGGAATTTGCTTGTTTGGTAAATTCTATAGAAATGTGATAAATTGGTCATAATTGTGTGTTACATAATTTTGTGCCTTTTGGGTGTTTTGATAAAATGTCTATATTGATGTAACATGTTTGTTTTATTGAAAATGTTGGAATATAATTATATGTTTTATGACATAAGTTACATTAAGGAACTAAAAATTATTCATATTGTTCTCATGACACGTTGAACATGATATTGTAATTGCAATTGAAATCTTGGTTGCATAATGATATGAAATGCAATTGTACATTACATGACATATGCACGGGAAACATCACATATGTGGGCATGTGACTTGGGTGTGGGTGTGGGTGTGTGCATGGTTATGATCAAACACCATTCTTGGTGGATGATGCATGGTCTCGAGAATGTTGGACCAAGGTTCGACTGAGTCGCACTGGTTGCATTAAAAACAGGGTCAGGGTTAACAAGAAATGCTAGATTATCCCTTGGGTGCAAGACCCAGTGATTTGGATACGCACTTTGTTGGTATTGAGTCCATAAAGTATATCGGCGTATACAGAGTCGTTGGTGGAAGTCCATAAAAGGTGTGTCGGTTGGGTGTCCATTGGTGGAAATCCATAAATACCCACTCCAAGAAAGACTTGGGATTTATAAATGGTCATTAGATGTGTAATATCAATGGTGAGGGCTTGGAATGTCCAGATTCATACGCATGACATTGCATGCGTTGTAGGAGCCGGTGAATGCTCGGATTGCGTTACATGTGTGAGTGTCACGTTATAACATGACATGACATTATGACATTCGTTCATGAAGTTGTATGTTCTTAGATGAAGTTTGTTTTATTGTTGAATGACATGTGAGCATTTCATATGCATCTAGGTTGGAGAGGAGTCTCTTTAGGAAATACCCTATTGAGCGTGGTTCACCCTTTATGGGGACAACATTTCAGGTGCAGAACAAGCGCCGGTGGATGACTCTCACTTGGACCCTCGTTGATGAACAAAGTCGAGTTGTGACTTTAGATTACATTTTTGTAAAACAATCGTGTAATTGGTTTTGGATATGTAACATTGTATAACGGATTATAAAACGGACTCATATGAACTATATTTTGTGTAAAATTTGATGTTATATGAGTGTGGATGAATGTTGTATGAGATTGGGTGAGTTGGAATTGAAAAATGATTGAATTGGGGGCAAAGTGAGCTTTTCCACTAGTAGAACATTGATTATCTACCGGTAGAACGTTGATTATCTACCGATAGAAAAATTCTAGAGAGCTCTTTTATCGGTACAACGTTAATTATCAACCGGTAGGTNCTGAGCTTTTCTACCATTAGAACATTGATTATCTACCGGTAGAATGTTGATTATCTACCGATAGAAAAATTCTAGAGAGCTCTTTTATCGGTAGAACGTTAATTATCTACCGGTAGGTTCTCTTGAATTTTTAGAAATTTAAAATAATTTTGTTAAACCTTCAGGCCTAGAGTCCTTTTGTTCAAAGGATATAAATGACGTAATAATAAGGACAAATTGATGTATAATGGACCTTGGAATGATCAAGTGATTGAAATGTACACAAGTTATGCGTTTGGGAGTACCCAGTATAAGGGAGATTCTGCCCAAACTTAGTGTTGGTTACGATCCTGGTGAAGGGGATGTAATGACGTGATGTTGAGTTATGCGGCATTTACGGGTATTTTTGCAGCTTGATGGTTGATCAACGAATCGACAAAGAACCCCCGATTTTAGGGGCATCACAATGGGCTTTGGTTTGACCATACGTGCACGCCGCTCACCACGACCTAGCTCGGGTCAAGTACGGGTGTGATTTTGACCAAACTTTATCTTTTTGGAGAAAATTTGTTTAATAAATTGGGTCCAAAATTCTTAACCCAAATTTAATTTATGTCTATTGGGTTTCAAATTCGCATTGGTTCAGTGTCTTCTAGGTTATATTGTGTCTTCTGAGTTTCATCTGTTTGTATGGTGGCTGTCTGAAACAGTTACCATTATGTTTATAAATCACTCAGATTTATTAGTATTCTACACTAGCATAATTACGAGATAAAGGTGGTCATTACATTCATCATTTACGTGATCCACTAGACTATATATTTGAGAGCGCACAACACGATTTTGATTCGTTGGGCAGTTAAATTGTAGTGTTACTTTCAATTATGTGAAGATCATTGTATTCTAGGAGACAGATGCATTGTTTTTCATAAGCACAAAGTGTCGAGGCAAAATCTATCTTAAAGTCATAATGTAAAACATTAACCTTGTCTATAAAATTCAATCTCCATTCTTGTTCTGCAATCGGGCTAGTTTTATTATTGCAGACTTACATGTTATTATTGTTTCTTACATGTTACTATTTTGCTCTTAATTGCATAAACATATTTATATGTTTCTATTTAGAATATTTCTAAGTATAATATCATTTCAGAATCTCAATAAGTAATTTTTCCACATTGAAGAAATAAAAATAACAATCGTAAGACATTATTTGTATAATTACTTATTGATTAACCTTAAAATATTGTATTATTTATAAAAATTAAGGGTTAATTGCATTAGTTAAATAGTTAAATGACTAAAAATTAAATGATATTTCTGCTAATGGGTGAAAACATTTTATTTTGAAATTATTGGGTCTAAAAAAAAATTGGAAAGCTGAGGGATCATGCAAAAAGAAAATATTGGAGACACATTATCAACGTTTGGATAGCCTTGCACCATCTGAATGGTGGGGCTCTACATTAACACAAGACCAAAGGAGCAAACTGTCAGAATTCTAGTGAAGGAGCACCCTTCAGATGGTGAAAACTAGCGTCCGGACGGTGGTTAAACCGACTTTAATGCTTCTCTCCCATTGGTATGTCTGGCCTAACCTGCTTTCTTATTGGTCCATCTTGGAAGCTGCTGCCCAATGACCTTCTATAAATACCCGCCTCCTACCAATTTTTGAATGCATTCTTCATTCTTCATTTTTCATTTTACTGTTTCAGTTTAAAGCTTGCCTAGCCCATTCTCTCTTCTAAATTTCTTGAAGAACTCTTCCTACTTGGAGGGTTGAACCTCTCTCACTTTTCCTAGCTTGCCTTGGTAAAGGGTGGTGGTGTTTCAATCTAACCTCGGAGAAGAGTTAGGAACTTTGTTTATGTTTTATTGTTTTGTAGTGTAATTTCTAACCTTACGTGGAGGAATGAACATCACCCACTTTTCTAAGTTGTCTATGACTATGAAGAGTGGGAAGTTTTTCATTAGCTCTTTATTAAGGGGGGAAGGACTTTTGTAATATTGCTTGAGNCTGGGTCTAAAAAAAAATTGGAAAGCTGAGGGATCATGCAAAAAGAAAATATTGGAGACACATTATCAACGTTTGGATAGCCTTGCACCATCTGAATGGTGGGGCTCTACATTAACACAAGACCAAAGGAGCAAACTGTCAGAATTCTAGTGAAGGAGCACCCTTCAGATGGTGAAAACTAGCGTCCGGACGGTGGTTAAACCGACTTTAATGCTTCTCTCCCATTGGTATGTCTGGCCTAACCTGCTTTCTTATTGGTCCATCTTGGAAGCTGCTGCCCAATGACCTTCTATAAATACCCGCCTCCTACCAATTTTTGAATGCATTCTTCATTCTTCATTTTTCATTTTACTGTTTCAGTTTAAAGCTTGCCTAGCCCATTCTCTCTTCTAAATTTCTTGAAGAACTCTTCCTACTTGGAGGGTTGAACCTCTCTCACTTTTCCTAGCTTGCCTTGGTAAAGGGTGGTGGTGTTTCAATCTAACCTCGGAGAAGAGTTAGGAACTTTGTTTATGTTTTATTGTTTTGTAGTGTAATTTCTAACCTTACGTGGAGGAATGAACATCACCCACTTTTCTAAGTTGTCTATGACTATGAAGAGTGGGAAGTTTTTCATTAGCTCTTTATTAAGGGGGGAAGGACTTTTGTAATATTGCTTGAGTTATGATAGTTGAACTTTTACTTTATACTTTATTGCTATATACCTCCCTTAAATGATGGATGATACTCTCTTTTAATATTTTGTACTTTGTGTGCCTAATGTGTAACTTAGGTTATGATTATGGTTCATGCAAGTACTGAGCTAGGATTTATTATTATTTCCATTCCATCCTTTTTACGTTATTTACTTCAAGTATGATTCAATGAACTACTAAGCTGGGTTTTATGTAAAACTCGAGAGATTGGTTACAAATGGGTTAAGTCTCACTATATCTAATACTTTTGATTCAGTGCATAATCCAGAGTAATTTTTTTCATTAAATCATAAACCTTCCGATCAATTATCAAAGTAAAATTTTTAACGGTTGTATACTTTTAGGTTTGCTAGGGTAATTGGTTGTGGTATGGTGCATATACCTTTTGATAAAACCTAATGGTTGTTGTGTTATAGTTTTATATTAAATACCTTCTGATTAACTTACCATTAATGTGGGAATTAATTGTAGTATATTAGCAATATCCTAAATTCAAGTAATGACATGCATCTCTCGGTCCCAGAGCTAAAGAGTGTCTTTTTTTACATTTATTACATACTCATGTTTTTAAACAACCTACTTTCACATCACTAAGGTCACACCACAATCCACTATTTCACGACCTTTCTCTAGGTTTCATTTACTCTTTTTCTGTTCAAGTTTCCATCAGATAACCCCTTGTGGAATCAACCTCATATTTCACCAAGAATATTACAATTTTACCACTTATACTTGGGTGTGTACGATTAAGATCAAGTCAAGTTTTTGGTGTCGTTGCTAGGTAGTTATGATGGTTTGTGAAAATAGAGAAAAGAAAGTTGCCTAGATTTTGTTATATGTATATATTGTTTTATTTATCCTATGATCATTTTTGTTTATGTTTATTGAATCAATAGGGTCTATAAATCAGTCTAGTTCATTATCATTTTAATCATCATCATCACGAGCATTCATAGAATTGAATTAAGCATGACTAATAATAATCAAAGATATCAAGAGGTGGTTCCGAATGAGATGCCATTTGAGAGAATATTTGCGTCTCACACGCACTAGTGTTCCCTCATGTTTTTTTTTTCCCATAAATGCTCCAAATTATAATATCATACTAGGAACAATATATCTTTTACTACAGTTTCATGATCTTGAGTTTGAAAATCCCTTTGAATATGAAAGATTTTGAGGAAATATGCGGTGCATTGCAAGATAATTCTGAAACGGCCCAGTTGAAATTTTTTCTTTTTTCTTTGAAGGATTGATCATACCTAGAAGAAATTCTAAGTATGAGCTTGGGTGTGGTGGTCAGATAGGGAGCTCAGCCAGGAGATTCTGAGCTCGACAACCCAGATCTGGGACCCTCTCGACCTGTACTCCGAAAAGAACGCGTGAAAAACAACTGGCAGACAAAAGGCATCCCCCCAATGGTAACAAGCTTCAATTTAGGCACGAAATCCTTGAACCACTACAACCATCGCCCAGAATCAAGCAAGACACCACATGAAGGAGAAGAAAATCTCGCCACAGATCCCACCGAATTAGGAATTAGATTATAAATATTGTATAGTGCCTCCAATATAAGGTAAGCCATTCAGATTGTATTAGAAACACTGTAAATTCATTCCAACGCCATTAATATAGACAAAAGGAGCAAGAGACTCTATTGAAGAGTGGATTAGCCGAGCTCCCGGGTTGGTGAACCATTATATTTTCACTGTGCAAATCATCCCCTACCCTACAAGAATCTTATCATAATCTTCACGAGCCTAGAAGCTCAGACGAGATCTTACTCAAATACACCACATTCTGATCACCCACGTTTGATACACCATCAGTTTGGCGCCGTCTGTGGGAACGGTTGTTCCTATGACAAATACGTTGATCTCTTAGTAATTGATGGTCTTACCACGCAACATGAGCAAAAGCCAGATAAATCCCCCGCGGATGCAAAACCAACAAGAAGCCAGTAGTATAAGGCAACAAGAAAACCTTCAAGACTTCTTTCCCATCTCAAAAGTTAATCCTCCCATGGCGAATCTCCCTATTATGAATAACGAATTGGAAGCTCTTCGCCAGCGTCTACTCCAGCAAAACGAAGAGCTCTTGAAGCTTCTGCAAGGTCCTCAGTAGACACGGCCAATCCAAGGAGGCTCCCCACAAGGGGAACATCAACGCCTCGACCCGCTCAGGGAGATTAACGAAGGGGGTGAGAATAGCCAGGCCATGGGACAAGCTCCCTGTCCACCTCCTAGAAATTACGATAACGAAGAAGTACAGTGCTTCAATGATAGAAGAGAGCAATACTGGGAGCAGTGCTTCAAGGACATCTAACAAGAACTCAGTCACATGAAAGAAACAGTGAAGGCGGGTCATGGGCATCACTAGTTTTGAGAACCCTTCCACAAACCTTCAGTAGTAACCTACTAAACCTAAGAAACTTTGTACTTCAGTCACATTCCTCGATGGTTCCCATTTCATCACAGCTTCAATCTTTGCAAGATCAACAGCTACACCCTATTTTGACACAACATGACCAAGGAATTTCACTTCCTTCATCTAGAACTCACATTTACTCATTTTAGCATACAACTTATGCTCTCTCAATGTCTGTAGCTCAATCAAGAGATGGTGTTTATGTTCCCCTTGTGTTCGTGAATAAATCAATATGTCATCAATAAACACGATAACAAACTGATCTAGATACGGTTGGAATACCCTGTGCCTTAAATCCATGAAGACTGCAGGAGCATTAGTCAGTCCGAACGACATTACCGTATATTCAAAATGACCATACCAGGTATGAAAAGCTGTCTTAGGAATATCCTCCTCCTTGATCCATAGTTGATGGTACCCTGTGCAAAGATCAATCTTGGAGTAATACTTAGAACTCCTCATCTGATCAAATAAATCATCAATTCGTAGCAATGGGTATTTATTCTTCATTGTCACCCAATTCAACCTTCGGTAGTCCGTGCATAACTGAAGTGTTTCATCATTTTTCTTCACACAAAGGATAGGGGCTCTCCAAGGTGAAGTACTTAAATGGATAAACCCAATAGTCAAGAGATGGTCCAACTGCTTCCTTAGCTTCTTTAACTCCAAATGTGTCATCCGATAGGGAGCAATGGATATGAGTTTGGTTCTCGGATAGAGATCAATAGTAAACTTAATCTCTCTCTATGAGGGTAACCCTGGTAGTTCATCTGGGAAGACATCTAAAAACTCTGACACTATCAATACTACATCAGGCTGGGATCTATCCCGATCATCTCCCATCAAGCTAGCTAAGAAACTCAAATGGCTCCATGCCTTAGCTTTCAAGACTCTACTACCCATAGTAGGAAATGGATGGGAAGAATTTCGTTCATTCATGAAACTGAAAACTACCCCTCCCAGTAATTGAAATGAAATCCGTTTACGAAAACAATCCATTGCCACACGAAAAGTGGACAACAAGTTCAACTCAAATATTATGTCATACTCCTTCATATNAGTAATTGAAATGAAATCCGTTTAGGAAAACAATCCATTGCCACACGAAAAGTGGACAACAAGTTCAACTCAAATATTATGTCATACTCCTTCATATCTAATGCAACCAAATCTACAATTAATTCTTACTCCCCAATTCGAAGCACTCAACCTCTACACACCCTTCTAGTATCCAACCGTTCTCCCGTAGGCATGTCAATACTCAAGGCATATTCTAACTTCTCAAATTTTAATCCCAAATTAAGAGCATATATAGTGCATATGAATGAATGAGTCACAGCGGGATCAAATAAAATTCGAGCCCAAGAATTATAAAGAAGAACAATACCTTCCACAACGGCATTAGAAACATCTTCCTCCGATTGGGTCAAAGCAAAAACTCTTCCTTGATTGGCACCACCGAGTGCTATAGCTCCTAATGGTCTCTGATGTAGTGGCTTCGATAGTGGTGGCTTATGTGCATTAACCTGTCCAGCTGTCGAGGTATTCTTTTGGGGTGGGAAGATCGGACTAAACCTCCACATGCAAAGCAGGCTCATGGGTCTACTCCAACCCTCTTTGGTACGCCTCCAACTTCTCGAGCTGTCTGAAGTCTCTGTCCAACTACCTGGTCTGGGCAATGGGATGGTGTCGTTCTTTGCACTCCACTGCTGTTAGCACCGGTCCTGATCGGACCTCCCCTCATGAAGTTTTGTCGCCTCTAGTTGTCCTCTAAGTCTCTCTCCACTAGTGCAGCTCTATCAACCAAATCCCCATAGTCCCGGATCTTATGAGTCACAAGTTTCTCCTGGATGGTAGGCCTCAAGCCCTGCTCAAAGTATTTGGCCCTCTTAGTCTTAGTAGATATGAACTCCATGGCATAACGGGATAACTCGTCAAACTTCCTCTCATACTCTGCTATCGTCATGCTACCCTATCATAGAGGGAGAGAGTCGGCACTCATCTTGTCCCTTACGGATTCAAGAAAATATTTGTCTTGGAAGATCTGATCAAACTCCTCCTAGGTAAGAGCATTCGTGTTTCTCTTTCTCTTCACCGAGTCCCACCAATGGTCGACCTCCCCCTCTGACAAGTATGTAGCCAAGCCAACCCGCAAATCCTTAGCAACTCCCATGCCATCACACATTTTCTTCACCCCGCGAATCCATTTATCAGCATCCAAGGGTTTAGAGCTTCCTTGGAAAGTAGGTGGGTGTTGCCGTAAAAATTTTTGAAGAACTAACATCCTTCAATTTTCGTCCCCGTTGCTCGGTACATAAGCTAATGGATGAACTCCCCTATTGTGGTTGTTGTTTCCAATATGGTGTTACACCAGAGTGGTTAACTCCCTTAGGCATTGGTATATGCCATTCATGGCATCAGGAGGTGGTGGTGGTGGTGGTGGTGGGTTTGCTTGACCTCCACGTCCACGTCCACGTTCACCGTCCATCCTGCACATCAATTCACAATTTAGTTTCGTTGACGCACAAGACATCCTAACTATTACTTTAATTTGAAGCACATGGCTTGTATAAGCTTTAAGTAAACAATTCATTCGACCTACTCCTACCTCTCTAGTGGTAATCTATAACCTATAGCTCCCATGTAAGACCTAATTCCTAAACTCTGATACCAAAACCTGTAACGTCCCAAAATCCACCTTGAACGGCATTACTATTTAAAACCATTCACATCCTGAGAGCAACTAATGTAATCCATAAGTAAAGAAGATTTCATTCATCATTCATAATATTTACAACAACATCCAAAAGAATATGCCAAACCATGGCAATTACATCCCCAAAAATTAACTATTAACTTGCAGCGAAATAGCAGAATATTAGACTTCACATTATCTCAAAATGAATCTCTTAGTCTAGAACATAAAAAGAATAATTCTAAACATCCCCCTCTGGATCCACATGCACATCAACTTGAGCTTCCCAAATCACCTGCTCGTCAACTCAGGGCTCTTCCTCTAAACCGAAATATGAAAATAAGTATTGTTTGTAAGGGGTGAGCACTAAGCTTTATAGAAAAATCCTCCCAAACTTGGACAAGGTTTTGAAAACATATAAAACAAGTCGGTCTCATTTCACAAATATCATATATAACCCTTGAAAGAAAACAGTGACATTCGATCTCAAGTTTAAACAATCTACATATATAAAATGAAGAAGTAAAACCAATTCCAAAAGTAAACCATTTCCACAACATTACCAATAACCCACAACTTGTACCATTACCCACAATGTATACCAAACCACAACTTATATCTTTCATAACATTATGTATATGTATCTATACTTGTATCTCAGGTATGATGTATGACATCGCATAAATAAACACATCGAGAATATCCTAGTCCACAAACACCCTCCCAATCCTCGCAAGGATATCCAATCTTTAAAAAGGGCGTATACCAATGCATTGACAGGGATGATCCAACCCAAGAGTAGTATACTAACCCTCAGCTTCGATAACACGTGAGCGAATAGTGGTTTGGTCCTCGCAAGGGACCAACCCCACTACGAGTGATAGAGAACCTTCAAACCCACACGAAGTAAGAAACGCATCTAACCCACTCTACAATATCTGGTCAATGGCCACCCATGGTCATCCAAACATCCACAAGAGAAACAACACAACCCAATACCTCAAATCACAAGCAAAATCCAAAAATCTCCAAATTTCACATGTAATATTCTAAGAGAACAATTTAAGAAAATATGCAAGAGATCATTAAAAATACCATTTTATTGTTCCAAGCAAAGCACTAAAGTTTTTGAATCAAGAACAAGAGGATATCAAGAAGAAAAATCCATTTTTTTCCCAAAGTTAGATTTTTACATCAAGAACATGAATTTCTAAGGTTATCAAACCATAAATCCTTTCAAAACATGGTAAGGTTTGCAAGCACATCAAGAATCAATGATTTCATAG